>JACXGI010014715.1:0-18576 GCA_016801175.1 Esox masquinongy | reverse complement strand
CTAATTTTCTGAGATACTGAATTTGGGGTTTTCATTAGTTGTCAGTTATAATCATCAAAATTAAAAGGAATAAACACTTGAAATATATCAGTCTGTGTGGAATGAATGTATACATTATACAAGTTTCACTCTTTGAATGGAATTACTGAAATAAATCAACTTTTTGATGATATTCTAATTATATGACCAGCACCTGTATATGCTTGAATCTCATAATTAGTTAATGATCCTACTTGATATGAGTTGAGGTAGATACCCTCTGTATGTACACCACATATTTAGCAATTTAACTGTAGCGTTTTGTGAGAAATTCATATTTAATGCATCTCTATGGCAACTTGAATGCTGCTACATTTAAAGCAACAGTAAATGCTTAAATCACATAATAAATTAATGAATCCACTTGATTTCTGTTAAGGAAGGACTCCTTTATACGTACACCACATATTGAGCAATTTTACAGTAGCATTTTGGAGAAAGTAAGTAGAATCGTTAAATAAATATCGGTTTTAAGTGTTAACTGTAGCTTTAAATGTAGCAGTATTCACGTCTCTACAGAGACACCTGAAAACTTTCAGTGTAAATTTATCCAAAATGCTACAGTAAAATTTCTTTATATGTGGTGTACAACATTGAGGGGAAGTACCTTAACTCAAATCAAGTAGAATCATCAACTACTTATGGGAATTGAGGCAGTAATGTGGCTTTAAGTGTGACAGCACCAACATCTCCATAGAGATGCAATATACCTTTCAATTTCTAAAAAATGATACAGTAAAACTGCTCTTTATGTGGTTTACACAGAGGGGACATACCTTAACTCACATCAAGTGGAATGGTTAACTAATTATGGGAATTGAGCCTGTAATATAGCATTAAATGTGACAGCATCCAAGTCTCCATAGTAATGCACTATACATTTAAATGTGAATTTCTCAAAAATGCTACCGTAGAAATTCTCTTTATGTTGTGTACGAATAAAGGAGCCCTTCCTTAACAGAAATCAAGTGGAATCATTAAAAAATTACAGGAATTGTGCCTGCAATGTAGCTTTACTCAGAGTGTAGCACTATAAACATCTCTATAGACATTCATTAGAAATGTAAATGTTATTTGTAAATGTAAAAAAAAAAATGTAAATGTAATTACTCCAAAGTCATACAGTGATGTGTCTTTGTATTTGTCGTGTATATAGAGGACATCTGATGTAACACAATTTAAGTGAAATTATTGATTAATACTTTTTGTGGTTTAGCATCAAATAAATGTAATGCAATATAATCCCCAATAGGAAATTCATATTTCTTCTCAAAAGAGGTCCGGATCAGATGTATAAAAACTAAAACAAGTTCTTACTAAATCGTATCTTCAGAAATGTTTACTGCATTAATGCATATTGAAATCCTAAAAATTTAACCGATTTAGCAAGACACTATTTGCGACGCAGACTGCTTTGACGAATACTACGGTATAGCTGTGCGCACAATTTTTCCGAGCGGCTAGTTTGACCGAGTATTTTCAAGTCGACTAGGTTGACAGCAGTATCGATTGTGGGGCTGTAATGTATACAGTACATTCTAACATCTACTCCAGAGATGACTAATTGGATTGTGCAGTAAACCCACGAGCCATGCGTAGAGATGTTAGAAAAGGTGAACATTAAAACCCGCGACTGACATCAAATAAAAGAGTCTAATACGAAAGTGATTTTCACTTGCGTTTTTGACGACATCCATGAAATAATTGGCTGTACTTACCCGAAATATACACAGTGGTAACGCCAGTCCTCTTCTTTGTCACTTTTTCTCCAATAATCTTTCAAAATTAATTTTCATTGAACATTTTGTTAAAAGCTTCCCTTTCTGCAGATGTGACTAAAGACCTGTAACTCTGTTCCTGGCTAGCCCCCGTATTACCCACAATGGTGCAATCCTAGATTCGCCCTTCAAAATAAAGGTGCCACATTTAAAGTAATGAAAATGAAAGTGAATACATTTGAACATCACACATTTTAACTAGATAATGCTGAACAATGTGGAATGGTGTTATTTTTATGTCAAAAGAAAACCCACTTTGGATGTGTTAAACTGCATTATTAAATTGGCAGCATAGAAATACCCAGAGTAGGCTACTGAACATACACACTGGACTGTATAGCAAAGCTAAAGATGAGTCTAGCTCCTCTTTAGTTCTCTTTCTAGGTTTCAACTCTACTGGGGAATTTTTCCTAGCCATGGAGTATACATTTCTTGTTTTCACTTTCTGTTTGAGGCTTTAGGCTGAGTAACTATAAGCAATTTGTGACAACTGCAACACAAGTGAGATGCTTTTTTAAAAATTATATGTTTCGAATAATTATAAAAAGTTTGATAATGAATTGCTAGATGCCATGGACCTGTCTTTTCATTCTTTCCACTCAATGGCCTTAAATAGCAAAATACAATACTAGATAACAAGACAGGAATAAACATATCATTACTTAAAGCAGAAGGCTTCTAGCTATATCCGGAACACAGTATTTCAAAATTACAGGTGTTTCACTTTAAATTATTACAGGACAATACTGAAAGTGTCTATACTAGGTAACTAGGTTACCAATGTTAAGATGATTTATGCTCTTTCATGATTCACAGGTTACTTTAGGTTGTTAAAGGTACAGTGAACCTCAAAGGAATTTGGTCAGTGACACATTTTTCTGTTTCTGTATTCCAGCACTTTGGATTTAAATGATACAATGACTAGGGGGTTAAAGTGCTGACAGTCAGATTTAATTCCAGGGTATTGTCTTCCATACTAGATGAACCATTTAGAAATGACAGCACATTTTGAACATGGTCCCCCAATTTTTGGGTATCAAATGTATTTGGACAATTGGATTTACAGCAGTTGGTTACTCGGCATCATATGTGCATGCAGAAGAAAGGTATCAATGTCTATTCTTGATTTTAGGCTTTTCATTTACATTTGGAGTCCCCTCTGTCAGGGGCAGGACCAGACACCCTCCTTGGGACTGAAACCTATACGACTCTTATAGTTACAATGCTTCCACAGAGTCATAAAGTGTATTCATGTATTCCACGTAAATTGACGCAGGATTGTTGTAATGACTCTTAATATTGTCATAACGTGTATTAAGTTATTAACACAGGATTTTAATAACAGTTGAATGGCTTGATACAGCACAGCAAAAAATCCATCAGGTCAAACACGTGATCATCCATGACACGTACATGTAAATCCATATCAATCATACTGAAGACAAATGCTGAAGATTTATTTTTATTTACTGTAAAACATTTATTTTTATTTACTGTGTTCCAGATGCTCTCATCCAGTGCAACTTACATTAGTGAGTACATACATTCTCGTTTTTACTTTCTCCCTGTGGAAAATGAACTAGTCCCAAGTAACTTTTCCTGGAATCCGAGTCAAGCCATGAAACCCTGGTCTAAGTAGAGTCCAAGTCAGTGCCACCAATGACTGAGTCACAAGTTAACTCACTAGACTCCATGGCTGAAAGTCCCAGTGCTTAAGTCTAAGTCACTGAGTCCACTTTAACTCAAAATATTGCTGTTTACCCACTGAAAACAAGAAATGGCAAGAGGAATTGTCACTAAATGTTTACATAAAGGTTACTGGCCTTTGTATTACGCTATAGCCTAGCTCATGCAATATGTTTTATCAGTGTAAAATGCAGGTACCAATGCACAACAGAATGAAAAAAATACAACCCCATTTCCCAAAAAGTTGGAACACAGTGTAAAATGTAAAGAAAAACAGAATGCATGATGTGTAAATCATTTAAAAGATGTATTCAATTGAAAATAGTACAAAGACAACATACCAAATGTTGAAACTGAGAAATGTTATTGTTTCGTGAAAAATATATGCCCCTTTTGAATTTGATGCCAAAACACGTTTCAAAAAAGCTGGGACAGAGGAAACAAAAGACTGGAAAAGTTGTGTAATGCTAAAAAGAAAACCTGTTAGGACATATCACAACTAATCAGGTTGATTGGCAACAGGTCAGTAACATGATTAGGTATAGAAAGAGCATCCCAGAGAGGATGAGTCCTTCAGAAATAAAGATGGGGAGGGGTTCCCCACTCTGTGAAAGACTGCGCAGGCAATAGTGCAAGAATTTAAGAATAAAGTTTCTCAATGTAAAATTGCAAAGACTTTGGGGATTTCATCATCTACGGTGCATATTATCATTAAAAGATTCACAGAATCCAGAGAAATCTCTGTATGCAAGGGACAAGGCCAAAAGCCAATATTGGTTGGCCGTGATATTCGGGCCCTCAGATGGCACTGCATTAAAAACAGACAAGATTCTGTTGTGGAAATCACTGTATGGGCTCAGGAACACTTCCAAAAAATAATTGTCTGTGAACACAGAACATCACTGTATCCACAAATACAAGTTATAACTCTATCATGCAAAGAAGAAACCAAATAGAATATCCAGAAATGCAGCCACATTCTCTGGGCCCGAGCTTATTTAAGATGGACTGAGGCGAAGTGGAAAACTGTCCTGTGGTCTGACAAAATTTGAAATTATTTTTGGGAATCATGGACGCCACATCCTCCGGGCTAAAGAGGAGAGGGTCCATCCGGCTTGTTATCAGCACACAGTTCAAAATCCAGCATCTGTGATGGTATGGGGGTGCATTAGTGCACATTGTATGGGTGACTTGCACATCTGTGAAGGCACCATAAATGCTAAACAATATATAAAGGTTTTGGAGGAACATATGCTGCCATCTAGACAATGGCTTTTTCAGGGAAGGCCTTGCTTATTTCAGCAAGACAATGCCAAACCACATTCTGCACTTATTACAACAGCATGGCTCCACAGTAAAAGAGTCTGGGTGCTAAACTGGCCTGCCCACAGTCCATAACTCTCACCCACTGAAAACATTTGGAGCATTATGAATCGAAAAATACGACAAAGACACCCTGAACTGTTGAGCAGCAGAAATCCTATATCAAGTAAGAATGGGAAAACATTACACTTTCAAAACTACAGCAATTGGTTTCCTCAGTTCCTTACAGAGTATTGTTAATAGAAGAGGTGATGCAACACAGTGGTAAACATGCCCCTGTCCCAACCTTTTTGAAACATGTTGCTGGCATCAAATTCAAAATCGGCATGTATTTTTCCAAAAACAATAACATTTCTCTGGTTCAATAATTGATATGTTGTCTTTGTACAGTGGTGAAAAATTCAAGTGTTGGGCGAGACAACAAAATGAAAGACAACTTTTTATGGACACAAATATATTACACTATTGTTGTAGCTCACTAACAAACTCAATGCTATTTGAAACAGAGTTGCCTGTACAAAATGAATAATTGGAGAAGGAGCGCAAACTTAAAACATCTTAACAGAACGTACCTGAGCTAGTGCTGCTTATATTCACTCTCTTCCTTATAATAACATCATAAAAAATCAGAGTCCAAGTCTAAGTCAAGGATGGTTAAATCCAAGTCAAGTTACGAAAATTGATTGGTTTAGCGAACTTGTGTTTGTAGCAATACAGGGTCAGCAGCATAAGCTTGCTACCTTACAATAAAGCTAAACCAATATGATTTTTAACTAGTTAGCAAGTGCTGTAAATTAACATTAGTTAGCTTTATAATTTTAGCTAATGTTGAGGTAGCTATGTAATCTAACTTTAAATCAAAATAAATACATTTTACATTTTCACTGTCCTGTTCCAGAACTAGGCACCACTGCTGTGGATTTTTTTATTGTGAAGTAAATTAAAGGTTAACAATTCAAAAATTTGATTCTTTTAGGTTTTGTGGGGTTATTGCGAACATATATATTGTATATATAAAAGTGGCTTGCTTGCCCTAATCTAAATTTAGGCTTATAAATGTATGATATACACTTACTGATTTTTGAGAATAGGAGATTGCACCAAAGATGCATGATAATCTGTGGCTTAACCGCTGAATTACATGAAAAGCTAATATCAGGACATAACATGCACCTGCAGGCTAAACTAAGCTTGATTGCAAAGGAAAATCCAGAAAATAACCCAAAAGATTAACGATTCTTCTAATTATCATGAAGTGATTATGCAATCCAACAGCTGGTCTAAATTCTCTACTCCTTCCTCCAACTAAATATATTTGTTTCCATAGGCCCAAACAATTAGAATGGTACAGTAATGTGATTTTCCTGAAGAGGTGTTCCTCCAGGGCACAGGAGACTATTCTACCTGACACAGAGACACTGTGGAGCCATACCTAACATAAAAGCCTGGGTAAAGAGGCTCAGTGAATGTAGAGTGGAATGTGTGCATGTGGGTTACTGTGTCCGAGGAGACACTATAGAAGGACAGTGTGCCAGCTGGCCAGTCCAGATACACACCCACCCTGTTGGAACTGGAGGATGGGACAGGAATGTCAATGTTCTTATTACTGTATCCGGCAAAGTAACTCTCATCAGAGCAGTACAGAACCCACGACTTGTCGTTGCCTCCCAGTAGACTGTCATAACCCTCTCCCTTTCTGTTGATTCCTTCATATGTCACTGCTATATAAGCCCCTTTCCCTCTACTCTCTACCTCCCAGTAACAGCGTCCAGTCAAAACCTCTCTACACAGCACCTGTCTGCAGAAGTCAAATCTCTCTGGGTGATCAGGATATGGCTGCTCCTCTCCACATTTCACCTTCCGGTTCCCCTCGGACAGAGAGAGGGTTCTGTTGGCCGTGTTTAGGTCCAGTGTGAGGTTACAGACATCTAGTGGAAGAGATCATGACACAGTATTAAAAATCCAAATCAGAATGCTTATTACTGAAATACAATAACTGATTCAGAAACATTGTTAAAGAACAATTTCAGTATCATAGTTTGTAGATTAAGTAAAACAAAATGATATAATTCAAAATCTTTATTTCCATACTGATAATGAGAGCTCTGCAGCTTCTAATAGGATGTTTGCCTTGAATCTTTACAATGTTTCTTTCAATGATGGGACTGGGGTTTGTGATGCCTAATCATGCTTCACGGTTGGGATGAGGTTTTGTTGTTTGTATCCAGAATATTTTCTCATCCAAATATAGTGCTTCGCCCTTCTGCCAAATTTTTTTTTTAAATATTTTCAGTCCATAGAACATTGTTCCAGTAGTGTTGAGGAACATCCAGGTGGATTTTCACAAACCTGAGACAGGGAGCAATGGTGTCCTCACATTAATCACTGTTTTTCAGTGTGAACTCATGGACACATATTCTACAAAGTTTTAGAGATGCCTGCAGATCCTTTTCTGCTATATTTGGGTTCTTTGTCACCACCTTGACCATTACACGGTGTGACCTTGCTGTAACATTTTTCACCACCTTGACCATTACACAGTGTGACCTTGCTGTGATGTTTGTCACCACCCATTATACAGTGTGACCTTGCTGTGATGTTTGTCACCACCTTGACCATTATACAGTGTGACCTTACTGTGATATTTGCTCAGTTCCACCATTCCTGGGGAGAGTAACAGTGGCGTCAATTTTCTCAATTTGTACACAATCTGTTTGACATCTCCGAGGTCTTCTAATGTGTTATGAACGGGACAAACTCCACTTTAACAGATCTATGTTTTTTCCCATCACCCCAATTTGGTTATATCCAACTTGTGATTATACGAATATACAGGAATTTCTATGTACTGGAGGGAACAAATGATCCGGTCTTTTATGTCAATTCGAAAGTTGCAAATACAGCACTTGGAAAATATTATTTTGTGCCAGAAGGAACGCCCCCTTCGAACTTCTGTCTAGATCGAGCTTACGGGCACCCAAGCCACCATAAAGAGTGACTAGAGCGTTACAGGGCCAGGCAATCCATATTGTTCACTAATCCCCAAATCCAAGAAGGCTCTGGTCAATTAGAACAGATCAAAATTTTAACTAAATATAAGTTATTCTATTAAATCTTTTAACAGTGTAAGTTGTTATATTAATTAATTTAACATCATCAAATAATTTATGCTCCATCCATCAGTCATCACTCACATTTCTTAAGTCCTGGTTTCAACCAGCACTCTCCACCAGGGTCCACTCTGTAGGAGTAAAATACCATAATTCAGTATTATGCAAAAACACGCACACACAAACAATCACTACACATTACACAAAAAAAACACAATCACAAAAAAACACATTGTTTTTACTATGAAAGTGAATACTGAAAATGTAGTACCATAAATAAGAAATATTTTCCTTAAATAATTCCAACCGTAATCAAAAGTCTAAAACTTTTGGAAGTGTGAATCGGCCAAAAACACTAAAATGTTATTACTTAAACCTTAAATCGGTTCTCACTTGGACAGGAATTGAAGTCCACAAAAATACACACCCAGGCAAACAAATACTCAAACACAGTCAATGTTAAACTGTTTAATGAAAGCCTCTACTTACTTGAGTTTCTCCAGTCTCCAGTGTGGGTCCTCCCGTCCAGCAGAGAGCAGCTTCACTCCTGCATCTCCTGGGTGATTATAGCTCAGGTCCAGCTCTCTCAGATGGGACGGGTTGGACCTCAGAGATGAGACCAGAGCAGCACAACCTTCCTCTGTGACCAAACAGCCTGAAAGCCTGCATCAGGGTTTTTAAAGAGCATGTACATAATATAACATTAGTATTTATTATACCACAGTATTGTGGACTACTTGCTGCTGTATTGTTGACTACTTATGAGTACTAGCGTGCACATAAATTCCTGATATCTGTCCTAATTTCTTCTACTAAATTATTCCTACGTTGTTGTTTGTATACTGCGGTATGAGTGAAAAACACCTCTGTTCAGTGCATTAATTTGGATAAATGAACTCTGCACAGAATGTTTATCCCTTACATGTGTGTCCGTCTCACGTGATGTCATGAAATGCTGTTATCAGTTGTGACATATGTTATATTATGTTTGCTTATATCTCATTAGATATGCACAGCAAAACAAACATCCTTTAAAGCTATTGTTGGACTAGCTTCAAAGTTTCATTTGTTTTACTATTGTATTAATTTTCATGCACAATAGTAATTTCACTGTATTTTTGAATTATTTTTAATAATTCTTGCGATTTCTATATATACACATATGAGAGGTCAGCTCTTTTAAATCAGTATATTATATTAGGATAATATAAAATATGAACACTATACAAACAATGACCTTATTATCTCCAGTTTACAGTGTGAACTCTCCAGTCCACTAGAGAGCAACATCACTCCTGAATCCTGCAGGTCATTGTCACTCAGGTCCAGCTCTCTCAGGAGTGAGGAAGGTGAGTTGAGAGCTGAGGCCAAAACTTCACAGCATCTCTTTGTTAACCTGCATCGATTCAATCTAAGGAAGTTGAATGAATAAAACTGTTTTACAGACAACCCAGCAGGTGTACCGTATTACTTTTTCTTTTCAAAACAACTTGTCAGCTGCCAAAACATTACATACATAAATAAATACTGACATACACCGATCAGCCATAACATTATGACCACTGACAGGTGAAGTGAATAACACTGATTATCTCGTTATCATGGCACCTGTCAGTGGGTGGGATATATCAGGCAGCAAGTAAACATTCTGTCCTCAAAGTTGATGTGTTAGAAGCAGGAAAAATGGGCAAGCGTAAGGATCTAAGCGACTTGTGATGGCCAGACGACTGGGTCAGAGCATCTCCAAAACTGCAGCCCTTGTGGGGTGTTCCCGGTCTGCAGTGGGCAGTACCTATCAAAAGTGGTCCAAGGAAAGAAGTGGTGAACCGGTGACAGGGTCATGGACGGCCAAGGCCCATTGATGCACGTGGGGAGTGAAGGCTGGCCCGTGTGGTCCGATCCAACAGATGACCTACTGTAGCTCAAATTGCTGAAAAAGTTAATACTACTACTGGTGGAAAGGTGTCAGAACACACAGTGCATCGCAGTTTGTTGCTTATGGGGCTGCGTAGCCGCAGACCAGTCAGGGTGCCCATGCTGACCGCTGTCCACTGCCGAAAGCACCTACAATGGGCATGTGAGCATCAGAACTGGACCACGGAGCAATGGAAGGAAGTGGCCTGGTCTGATGAATCACGTTTCCTTTCACATCACGTGGATGGCCGGGTGCGTGTGAGTCGCACACCAGGAGAACACATGGCACCAGGATGCACTATGGGAAGGAGGCAAGCCGGCGGAGGCAGTGTGATGCTTTGGGCAATGTTCTGCTGGGAAACCTTGGGTCCTGCCATTCATGTGGATGTTACTTTGACACGTACCACCTACCTGAGCATTGTTGCTGACCATGTGCACCCTTTCATGGCAACGGTATTCCCTGATGGCAATGGCCTCTTTCAGCAGGACAATGCGCCCTGCCACAAAGCAAAAATGGTTCAGGAATTGTTTGAGGAACACAACAACAAGTTCAAGGTGTTGATTTGACCTCCAAATTCCCCAGATCTCAATTAAATCGTGCTTCTGTGGGATGTGCTGGACAAACAAGTCTGATCCATGGAGGCCCCACCTCGCAACTTACAGGACTTAAAGGATCTGCTGCTAACATCTTGGTGCCAGATACCACAGCACACCTTCAGAGTTCTAGTGGAGTCCATGTCTCAATGGGTCAGGGCTGTTTTGGTGGCTAAAGGGGGACCTACATCTATTAAGCAGGTGGTCATAATGTTATGGCTGATCGGTGTAAATCCGCTGTGTAAAACAATGCTTGCTATAATTAGTATTATACATATATATGTTGAATACTATTACATGGTATTCACAAAATGTATGGTGAGGATAATGTTTTACGTCCTTATCACTCTAAATAATCAGATTTAAGTATTTCATATGTGTACATGTGATAAGGCCACACAGAGGGCCAGAGATACTTACAGAACCCTAAAACAATCTGAAGTCCACAAAACAATCTTCCTCACTTTCAGCAGGATCACATCATTTTAGAGTCGATTTTAATAGAAAAATAATGGACAGAATTTCTGTCAAATACAGGGAATGTCTTTGCCCACATATAAATGGAATGGGATTTTCCAAAAATAACTAAACTTGTACTGGCTCCTGCGGGATTCGAACCACCAACATCGGGAACTAAAAGCATAAACATAACAGTTTCGTAGTTATATTTAAAGAAATATACCTGCCATTTGAAACCATACCTCAGTATCTCCAACGTACAGTTTGAACTCTCCAGTCCAGCAGAGAGCAGCTTGACTCCTGAATCCTGCAGGTCATTGTTACTCAGGTCCAGCTCTCTCAGATGGGAGGAGGTTGAGGTAAGAACAATGGCCAGTGCTTCACAGCATCTCTCCGTGAGGTTACATCCATCCAGCCTGAACAAGAAGATGTAAAGAGCATCTCTCTGCATATGTTTTTGTACCTTCCATTTAATTTGAGATTTTTTTTTCCTAATGTTTGTATAAAAGAATAACTGTATAGTGATCAGATTCTGATATCAAGGTACTCACAGAGCTGTTCTGGATGCTTTAACCAATGGCAGCAGCCTCAATAGACCTTCCTCTGATCTGGAGTATTTCTTCAGGTCAAACACCTCCAGCTCCACATCCAACTCTCTCAGGTTGGAGGGGTTTGACAACAGAGCTGAAGCTAAAGAACCACCACCTTCCTCAGTGACTCCACAGCCTGACAGCCTGCAGAGATGATAGAAACAAAGAAAATGATTGTTGACCACGAACCAGAAGAAGGAACACTCCCAAAGCACATTAACAAGGTATAGCAGAGATCCAGATGGTTCTAAGTTTCACTAAATCCACATCACAGGGGACCTGTCATGGACCACCAATGTTATCAACAGGGTGCCCCAGGGTGCCCCACTACTCTATAAGGCATCTAAATACATTCTTAAACCACCTTCGATCTGCTCCAAAATAATCACTTTACCTTCGAGAGCATCCTGACTAGCAACATCAAAAGCCGAAAGGAGATGTCCCTCAATCTTTGACTCTCCTAATTCAGATGGGATTATGGCTGGGAAACGAACAGACTAAATTTGGCCCAATTTGGGATTACTATTTTTGGGCAAAATAACAGCCACAGCAGGCCAAACTGATTTTACATACAATTCCATATCTGAGATACTGACCTCAATGTCTCCAGTTTACATTGTGGATTCTTTAGCCCAGCAGAGAGCAGCTTCACTCCTGAATCCTGCAGGTCATTGTTACTCAGGTCCAGCTCTCTCAGATGAGAGGAGGTTGAGCTGAGAACAGAGGCCAATGCTTCACAGCATCTTTCTGTGAGGTTACACCCATTCAGCCTAAATTAAAAGTATAAAAAAGCTACTTACAAAGTATATAGCATATTTCATGTAATTTAAGAAAAACATTTGTCTGTGTTATTCTGTAGACATGTTCTGCATGATGATTAGGGTTCTGATATCCAAGTACTTACAGAGCAGTTCTGGACGCTTTCACCACTGGCATCAGCCTCAGAAGACCTTCCTCTGATCTGGAGTATTTCTTCAGGTCAAACACATCCAGCTTCTCTTCTGAAGTCAGCAATACAAACACCAGAGCTGACCACTGTGCAGGTGACAGTTTGGCTTCTGAGAAACTTCCAGAGTTCAGGTTGCTTTGGATCTCCTCAACCAGAGAATGATCATTAAGTTCATTCAGACAGTGGAACAGATTGATGCATCTCTCTGGAGAGGGATTCTCCCTGATCTTCTCCTTGATGTACTTGACTGTTTCTTCATTGGTCTGGGAGCTGCTTACTGTCTGTGTCATTAAACCTTGTAGGAGAGTCAGATTGGACTCCACTGAGAGGCCCAGAAGGAATCGGAGGAACAGGTCCAGGTGTCCATTCCCACTCTGTAAGGCCTGGTCCACAGCACTCTGGAGGAAGACTGATTCATCATGCTTGTCACTAAACGCTGTGAGACTTTTTCTTGATTGGGGTTCAGCCATAAGATTGATGTTGTCATTGATAAATGTGAGAAACACATACAATGCAGCCAGAAACTCCTGGATGCTTAGATGAACAAAGCAGTACACCTTATTCTGAAACGGCCCATAATCCTCTCTGAAGATCTGTGTACACATTCCGGAGTACACTGATGCATCTGTGACATCAATGTCACACTGTTCCAGGTCTTTCTCATAAAATATCAGATTGCCTTTTTCCAGCTGATGGAAGGCCAGTTTTCCCAGGGCCAAGATGATGTCTGTGTTCCAGTGTGTCTCATCTGCACTGTGATATTTGTTATTCATCTGTTTGATCTGAAACACCACTAAGCCAATGTACAATTGAGTCAGAGACTTGGGCATCTCTTCTTTTCTATCTATGTGTAACAACACGTGCTCAAGAACTGTGGCGGAGATCCAACAGAAGACGGGTATGTGGCACATGATATGAAGGCTCCTTGACGTCTTTATATGTGAAATGATTCTGTTGGCCAGAATCTTATCATCGAATCTCTTCAAGAAGTACTCCTCCTTCTGTGGGTCACTGAACCCCTGTACCTCGGTTACCCGGTCAACAAACTCAGGAGGGATCTGATTGGCGGCTGCAGGTCGTGATGTTATCCAGAGTAGAGCTGAGGGAAGCAGATTCCCGTTGATGAGGTTTGTAAGCAGCACATCAACGGAGGTTGACTTTGTGACATCACTGCAGATCTCACAGTTCTTGAAGTCTAGAGGTAGTCGACACTCATCCAGACCATCAAACACAAAGAGAACTTTGTACTTGCCAATTGCAGAGATTCCTGAGTCTTTGGTTTCCATATAAAAGTGATGAAGAAGTTCCATCAAGCTGTGCTTTCTTCCCTTCATCAAATTAAGCTCCCGAAAAAATAATGGAAATACGAACAGGACATCCTGATTGGCCTTTCCTTCAGCCCAGTCCAGAATGAACTTCTTCACAGAGACGGTTTTTCCGATGCCAGCAACTCCCTTCGTCAGCACAGTTCTGATAGGCTGGTCTTGTTCCGATAAGGGTTTGAAAATGTTGTTGCATTTGATTGGTGTCTCTGGGTTAGACGGTCTCTTGGATGCTGTCTCAATCTGTCTCACCTCATGCTCATTATTAACTTCTCCACGTCCACCCTCAGTGATGTAGAGCTCTGTGTAGATCTTATTGAGAAGTTTCAGGTTTCCTTGTTTGGGTATTCCCTCAAATACACTTTCACTTTTCTTCTTCAGCATAGATTTCAGTTTAAGTTGACTGTTCATGACAGGATCATCTACAAAACCTAATGAAGCAAATAACATAATTATTACCAGATGTAAAGTTCTTTCTCTATTTAGGATTTCATTCTGAAATTGCAACTGGACATGAGCACTTGATGTCCAAATACTTGATTTAATTCAGATATTGTCCTAGGTGATTTCTAGTTACTAAACAATTATTTTATTGAACTAATATGCTAACTGATCTACAATGACTAGCTTTTTTACACATACATACACATATACATACATACATATACATATATATACATACATATATATATATATACACATACATATACATACACATACATACATATACATATATACACATATATATACATATATACATATACACACACATATATATATGTGTATGTATATGTATATGTATGTGTATATATATATATATATGTGTGTGTATATGTATATGTATGTGTGTATATATATATATATATATATATATATATATATATATATATATACTCATGTTGAGGTCAGGGCCCTGAGGTGGCCAGTCTAATATTGTGAGGGTTTCTTTTGAAGACTTAACACTCCGAGTAGGATTCAATTTTCATTGCAGTGTTTGGGTCATTATCATGCTCAAAGATGAAGTATTCTCCTATCAGTTATTTTCCCAAATGCACAGCGTGAATCTGTTTATACAGACGGATGACAAATTAAAGTTAAAACCAACATGAAATGTCTCAGTAAGGTGTTGGGCCACGAGCCTCCAGAACTGCTTCAATGTATCTTGTCATTTATTCTATGTGTCTCTGGACTCTACTGGAGGGATGGAACACCATTCTTCAAGGAAATATTCCCTAATTTTGTGTTTTGATGATGGTGGTGGAGAGAGCTGTCTAACAAGCTGTCTAACACGTCGGTTCAAAATCTCCCATAGGTGTTCAGTTGGGTTGAGATCTGGTGACTGCAAAGGCTGTAGTACATGATTCACATTATTTTCATACTTATCAAACCATTCAGTGACCCCTTGTGCCCTGTGGATGGGGTCATTGTGATCCTGGAAAAAACCCAATAATGAACCCTCTATCAAACTGACTCAACTGGGCCTGCTCAGCATTTTTATAAACGCCACAAAGCATAATAGGAAGTTAATTGCTTAGTTGTATCATGCAATAAACCTGTATGGAAGCATCTGTATTCGTTATGTTCCTTCACTCACACATTCAGGGTTTTCTTTTAATTTGTTACCAGTCTGTATTTTTTTAGCATTCATTACGATTTTAACCAGATTTCTTAAACCGTAGGCTGAAATGCACCCTCATAAATGAGTGTTTCACAGAAATCTGCAGACAGGCAAACTTTCTGCAAGAATGATTTCTTAGATGCAACACACACTTGAGGCATGTACTCTGATGCCAGATGACTCAGCCAGATGCTAAGCAAGCACTTCACTGGATTTCCTTCTGTCCCTCAAGGATGTGACTTTTAATTACTGTTTATCAAATGAAGACAGCTTTCAGGGTCATCCACTGCTTCTTCTAGCCATCGCACTAGATATCAATTATTTTTAGGACAATCCAATATATTATTTTTAGTTTTTATTGTATTAAAGTTTCTGTGTATATTTATTCTAATGTTATATAGCGTGTTTACGAGCAAATAAACACTTACTGCTCAGATAAATTGCTTTAAACAAGTTTCTTAGATGGCCTAAAAACTTGCTCTCTACTGTACGTGAAATAATGAAGTACAAAAGAATATGCCTTTTACATGTAATCACGCAGTATGTCATTGATTTATATTTGGCATGGATTTGTCTTGGCAGGGGCATGGGGAATTTAGGTACCCATTTGTGTCGGTTTGGGAGTTCACTTG
The DNA here is from genome assembly GCA_016801175.1 of Esox masquinongy. Classification (NCBI taxonomy): domain Eukaryota; kingdom Metazoa; phylum Chordata; class Actinopteri; order Esociformes; family Esocidae; genus Esox; species Esox masquinongy. The sequence goes on along the minus strand of JACXGI010014715.1, from coordinate 2,562 downwards.
GGTAACTCATTGAAAGAAAAAGTATCTGGTTTGGGGAATTGTTAGGGTAGGCTTCTGTAAGCCTGGTAGATAAAACTTCCCTGTTTCTGCTCATAAGGCCAGACATTTACTAGAGGCAAAAAAAAACTGTCTTCTTCTTACAGAGTCGTTTCTTGAAAGGGCCTGAGTAAGTATAGATTTTCAGGCATATTACTAAAATACTTTTTAAATTAAAATACTTTGATATAAATTACTTTGTTCCAGTGTGTCAGCCAGATCTTTCTGGTTCATGTTCCTCAGGATGTGCAGTGTGATCTTCAGAGCCCCCTCTCTGGCCCTGTTCTCCTGCTTCTCATCTTCAGGGTCCAACACTCCCTTGTCTTCCTTTTGACTCTCCAAGAATTCTGGGAGATCTGGACTCAGAATTTTTTTGTACCTCTTCAGCTCATTCTTTACAAATGTGATAATATTTTCTTCAAGTGACTGAAATGGAGATGAAAAGTTCACATCAAAAGAAGTTCAATATCTGCAAACAAATACCTTAATCAATATTTGATTGTTTAATTTGCGTTTAAAATTTATTGATTGACACTAACAAAAAAAATCTCACCCTGAATATGAAGTCCAGGCCTGTGCGTCTTTTAAAAGATTGAACACTGGGAATCTCAGATCTCTCCTTTTGGTCCCTGTGGACAAAGAAGAAAGTAAACCTTGCAGTATCTAGAAACACAGACAGGTGAACTATTAAGTAACTGAGGTGTCACATCATCAGGGCTTTGTGAACCTGGGTTCATTTCAATTAATAATCTTTTCTCTGTTGTCTAGCCTAAGTACTTCTCCAATGTTTGCTACTTTGGCTGTCTCTAAAATGTAAGAAATTGAGTGGATTCTGTTTTTTTCCTTTGATTTAAGTTTTTGATTTGTTGAGTATACCTTGGGATTTGGTAAATGAAAATGTGGCTTTTAAAACATGTTATTTTTTTGGCAAAAAAGCTACCGTTTAAAATAGGTTTCTTTTATAGGAATAAATCATGTCTGTGATGTCAACATAGCAAATATTTTGTTATGCAAGATGCGTCAGCCAATCAGGGCACGCGTGCCCCTATATATGACCCGTGAGCCCAGAGAACGTCCTCCCTTTTTATTCAGCAAACGCTTGCTGAGTGCTATACTGATTACTCTACTTCAGCCTGAGAATTTTTGCCGTCGACGTTCTTTAGCTCGACGTCTCAACATGAAGAAGTTTTTCGCCGCCGCTTGCCGTTGCGCCAACCTGTCTCCGGACCAGGATTCACATCGCGCGTGTTTCCTGCCTGTGCTACTTTGTCCCTCTCTACACGTGTACTACTTTGAACAGGAGGTGGACGTCTCCGCCGTCTTGGATCCCAGCGACGACGATGACGACGAGATGTCTGAGGAGGACGCTCCTACGCAGGACCCGACTCCTCTGACGCAGGCAGACCCGCCCCCTTCCCACGTGGGTTGTGGTGGCGATTCTCGCGCTTCTCCCTCTCTCCCGGGAGAAATGGAAGATGAACTCTCCTCTGCTGCTTCTTTCCGCCCGCCCCCTCTCCGCGTGGAGTTTGCGGGCATGATAGAGAGGGCAGCTCTTCGCATCCAGCTGCCTCTGCCCCCCCTGCCTGCGCTGAAGGAGCCTTCAGACATGTCCTTCGGCTCCTGGGCTGAGCGTGTGAAACCAGTGGACTCCCCTGCGCCTGAGGTCCGTGGTTTTAAAGCCTTCGCCGAGGGTTCCTGGTCTGCCCCAGCATCTGCTAGAGCGCCTGTCAAATCGTACGCCACCTTCACTAAGGTCTACGGTAGGCTAGCTCCCATCAGCTCGGCCACCCCTCCTTTCGAACCCGAGCTGGCCGCGCATTTCCTGCCTTCCTGGGGTTGGTCCGGGAAGACGCCCGCCCTCCCAACCACCAAGGACCGCTATTCGGGGCAGCTGTGGGATAAGACTTACGTTTTGGGATCACAGGCCCTGGCTGCGGCGAACAACGTTGCTCTCCTTGCGTCAGCGGCCTCCCATATTTTAGACCGTTCTCCTTCTCCGTCGTCACGTGACGTCGAAGAAGTGGCGGCTAATCTGAAGGCTATCCTCCACCTTAATCAGGCCCAGACGGTCTGCGCCGGGCGCACAGTAGCTTCTGCCGTGGTCGGACACCGTCATCTGTGGCTGTCTCTCTCCTCCCTGCACGAGGCCGATCGCGCACCCCTCCTGAACGCACCTCTCTCCCAGGAGGGCTTATTCGGGGACGCCGTTCACACGGCCATTGCGTCTTTCAAGAAGACGGACGAGGGACGGAAGGAGTTATCTCGCCACCTTCCTCTGGCTGGCCGTTCTTCCCGCCCGACCTCACGACCCCCTTCTCATCGCCAGAGCTCTTCTGGTAAACGTCGCCAGCGCCGTCAAGTCTCTGCCGCCGCCTCTGTTGCTGCCTCAGCTCCTCCTCCTGTAGCCGCGGTTCCTGCTCCTCCTCCCGTGCGACGCAGACAACCCGCTCCCAGACTCGACGTTCCATGGCCGTCTAAGAAGCCCAGACCGTCCTGACTAGGCGTGGAGCGGGCTGTGAGCGGCAA
>JACXGI010014714.1:0-18771 GCA_016801175.1 Esox masquinongy | reverse complement strand
ACACACAGTCAGACAACACATACACACTAAGTCACACAACACATACACACACAGTCAGACAACACATACACACACAGTCAGACAACATTTTTTAGATTAGATTCAAATTTATTGTCATTGAACAGTACGAGTACAGTACAACAAAATGCAGTTAGCATCTAACCAGAAGTGCAAACAGCAGAAGAGGGCAGGAAATTTACAAGTATAGTGTATGTTACAAGTGGAATGTATAGATGTACAATGAGGGCAAATACACTGCAAATGGCAATTCTGAATGTGCACAAAGAAATGCAAGTACAATGGCAATTCTAAATGTGCAGTGCAGGTAAATTGAAGGTGCAATGTGCATGTGCAACTGAAATGCAGGTATAGAAGCAATGAGGTTCCCGAGGTAGACACGTACATGTAACAACTGAGAACTTATCATACTTTGCAAAGCAGTGTCAGAGTCCAGTAGTACAAGGCAGTAGTGCAACAAGGTCCCTGAGAGGTAGTACTAAGCGCTGGGCGGGTGGGTATGGTTAGTGATGGGTCACAGAGTTCAGCAGGGTTACAGTAGATGGACAAAAACTGTTCCTAAGCCTGCTGGTGCGGGAACAAAGAGACCTGTACCATCTGCCTGATGGTAGAAGGGCCAACAGTTTGTGGCATGTGTGTGAAGGGTCTCTGATGATGCCCAGCACCCTACTCATATACACACAGCCACACAACACATACACACTAAGTCACACAACATATACACACAGCCACACAACACATACACACTAAGTCACACAACATATACACACTAAGTCACACAACACATACACACTAAGTCACACAACATATACACACTAAGTCACACAACACATACACACTAAGTCACACAACATATACACACAAAGTCACACAACACATACACACTAAGTCACACAAAATATACACACAAAGTCACACAACACATACACACTAAGTCACACAACATATACACACAGCCACACAACACATACACACTAAGTCACACAAAATATACACACAGCCACACAACACATACACACTAAGTCACACAAAATATACACACTAAGTCACACAACACATACACACTAAGTCACACAACATATACACACTAAGTCACACAACACATACACATGAAGTCACACAACACATACACATGAAGTCACACAACACATACACACTAAGTCACACAACATATACACACTAAGTCACCCGACACATACACATGAAGTCACACAACACATACACACTAAGTCACACAACACATAGACACTTGCAATCAGGAATTAATATGTTTTTTGTATATAAAAAACAAAAGCAAGTTCAGCAGAAATAAAATAGAAGTACTCCCACAAAATGAATAATCTATTTCTGGGCTTTGTTGTGGTCAATTGGCAGTTTATACATACTTTATTACAACGATCATAATTGTGTTCCCCCTCCAACTATCCGCTCTGCCAAAAATCGTCCTGCGGCAGAAATGAGTTGTCTGCCCCTGTCACAGCGGACAGAACACCACATCAAAGATTGCATTTCCAAATCTGTAACATCTAATTTAACGCCATCAGAAGGTGGGATGGCTTCAATCTAGCGTTCCTTAATTAGATTGCTGTCTGGGTGGAAAGAAAGGGCGAAGAGGGCTGCTAGTGTGTCTGCAAGGGAGAGCGAGGAGTTGACTCGTGAACCGCTCCCTCCGTGAACCGCTCCCTCTGTGAACCGCTCCCTCCATGAACTGCTCCCTCCGTGAACCGCTCCCTCTGTGAACCGCTCCCTCCATGAACTGCTCCCTCCGTGAACCGCTCCCTCTGTGATCGCTCCCTCCATGAACCGCTCCCTCCGTGAACCGCTCCCTCCGTGAACCGCTCCCTCCGTGAACCGCTCCCTCCGTGAACCGCTCCCTCCGTGTTTGAGAGGGGTTGTGGTGTTGACTGGGACTTCTCACATACTGTGACAAAGGTTGCACTATTGCTCCACACTGGACTGTGATTCACACTGCTCTGGCTGGTTGTTCATTGGACTGTGATTCACACTGCTCTAGCTGATTGTTCATTGGACTGTGATTCACACTGCTCTGGCTGGTTGTTCATTGGACTGTGATTCACACTGCTCTGGCTGGTTGTTCATTGGACTGTGATTCACACTGCTCTGGCTGGTTGTTCATTGGATTGTGATTCACACTGCTCTAGCTGGTTGTTCATTGGACTGTGATTCACACTGCTCTAGCTGGTTGTTCATTGGACTGTGATTCACACTGCTCTGGCTGGTTGTTCATTGGACTGTGATTCACACTGCTCTGGCTGGTTGTTCATTGGACTGTGATTCACACTGCTCTGTTGGGTTTTTTTATTTTAAAGAGAGCTTCCCAGGCCCTTGGACGCTTTACCTTTGAAGACGTTTCAATCACGAGCCACTCAGAATACAAAATAAAGGGGTGTCCTTGTCCTTGTGTGTATTTGTGTGCCTGTGTCTGTAGTTTTGAGCAGATCAGAGAGTCTAAATGTAAAATAAACATCCGAGTACCAATGGTGTATTTCCCAGGACAGTGTGTCCATGGGCACTAAACAGACCTGACTACTAAAAGAAGTACGATAAATGGCATGCAGAGCTAGGACTTACGTTTGTACTTTGGTTTTTTATTTTGGTCTCTGACGTCTGACACGGGGATGTGGGATGAGTCACTGCATTGAATTGCTAGTTTCAGAGGCCTGACACTAGCTTTGAACAACAACAGGGTTTAGAGGGAATGCAGCCGGCTTTAAATAGAGACGGCAGATATATAAAAGGGGCAGATATACAGTACCAGAAGGTCGAAACACCTTTTTACCCATTGCTTTAAATGGAGAAGACCGGAATTTTGAAACACCCTTTAAATCCAGCGTTTTCACTACAAAAGTAGCTTACAATAAATAACATGACTAGCTTCCTGTTGTAGTGAACCGCTAAGACATCATAATATTAAATATATGGAGCTGTTTGTGGCTAGATATCCTTCACAGTAATGTTCCGCTCTAAAAGCTACTCTAAAGACTCTAGGACCAGTCTTGGTCTAGTTGTTCTAAAAATAACCTCCCCTTGCAAAGAGTGCACTCTTGCAATGCGGTCTTAGTTCTGTTGTGAGACCATATTAATTTGCTGTGTCAAACACAGTCTTAGTGATAATACACATGTCTGCTAGTGGGGTGTCTGGCGTTTTAGGATGTCTGGACAGCAGGCATCGTGCAGTAATTGAATCAATGAGGTTGGCATGTCAGCGCAGCAGACTACATCTGAAATTGAGGATTGAGTTACTTACCTCCGTCTTGGTTCCAAGCTGACGTTAATGCGGGTATGCAGCAAAAAGGAGATGAGGGCGGAGATGAGGGATCTAGTGTGTGTGTGGGTGAAGGTAAGGAGATAAGGAAACCTAGGTGAGTGTTGAGTGTGTCGTGGATATGGAGAGGTAGCAGGGATTAGAAGGAGTTAGAAGGAGAATGGGGATTACCAGCTGTCAAATTTACATTTAGTTTTAATTAATTTAAACTTCAAAATCGCTCGGAGAGAAATCGTTGTCAATTTTACACTGGGAATATTGTTCATTCAAAATGGCGTTGCCAATCCAATCTGCACAATGTTGTAACCCATTATTTGATTCCTATGATCATGTTATAAAATGATTGTGTCCACAGGGAAATCTTTATTGGACACTCATGTAAGGGCAGTATGTTACAGTATGGAACCGTTAATGTGGAGACTGATCACCCTCTCTCTTACCAAGCTGTCTTCATTACAGTCATTTGAGCACATACGTCAGTGGAAAGTCACATCCCTCATTCTCATTCAGTCGTGCATTGCTCTGTGGTGTCTAATGTTGCTTTGATCATTCAATCCATCCATGCAGTACCCGTTCTGAGCTGTTCCGTAGAAATGCAGTACCCGTTCTGAGCTGTTCCGTAGAAATGCAGTACCCGTTCTGAGCTGTTACGTAGAAATGCAGTACCCGTTCTGAGCTGTTACGTAGAAATGCAGGACCCGTTCTGAGCTGTTACGTAGAAATGCAGTAACCGTTCTGAGCTGTTACCTAGAAAAGCAGTACCTGTTCTGAGCTGTTACGTAGAAATGCAGTACCTGTTCTGAGCTGTTACGTAGAAATGCAGTACCTGTTCTGAGTTGTTACGTAGAAATGCAGTACCTGTTCTGAGCTGTTACGTAGAAATGCAGTACCTTTTCTGAGCTGTTACCTAGAAATGCAGTACCTGTTCTGAGCTGTTACGTAGAAATGCAGTACCTGTTCTGAGCTGTTGATCTTATATCCATTCACGTAGATCTTATATCCATTCAGGCTGGTTCCACTTCTAAACGGTTATGTATCCATTCAGCTTGGTACCAGTTCTGAGCGGCTATGTATCCATTCGGCCTGGTACTTATTTGAGCGGTTATGTATCTGTTCAGCCTGTGAGCTGTTGAGTAACTGTGAGCTGGCATATTATTTGAACAGTGTTTGATAAGGCTTTCTTTGCTTCGTTTTGTTCTTTAACATTGGGATGTTGGGTGTTTCTTTGCCCCTATTTCTTATTCCACATTAGGATGTTGGGTGTTTCTATGGTCGTTTTTTGGTCTTTTACAGTGGAATGTTTTGTGTTTCTTTGCGCTGGTTTGATGTTTTGCGCTGGGAGGTCGGTTACGTCCTTGCTCCTCTTCGGTCTTTTACGCTGGAACGTTATGCGTTTCTTAGCCCCTTTTTCATTTTTTACAATCGGGATGTGGGGTGTTTCTTTGCTGCATTGCTGCTCTGAGCTCCCTCTCTTTCTTTATCTCTTGATCTCTCTCTCCCTCTGCACTGTTGATGACTCACACTCCACACACCCCTGCAGAAAGCTCTCCTCCACTGCCCCAATGAGGGGGGTGGGGGGGTGAAGACATACAGTGTTTTCTGCTGCTCTTCCAACATACGGTATGAACACACACAAACACACACACACACACACACACACACACACACACGCACACACACGCACACACACACACGCACACACACGCACACACACACACACACTGTGGCTTCCTCCAGGGATAAAGGCAGCTGATGTCTTCTACAAACCTCAGAGTGCAGTTCTATTCATTCAGTTAGCAGATGCTGTTATCTGCATTGTAGCACCTTACAAATGCATTAACATTTATCAGGCATATTTATTGCTTATTATTCGGACGCATTAAGTACGTGACTGCAAATGAATGCGTACGGCTAATACCCTGGGTTCAACAAGCATGGGTCAGTTCAGATGACAGGCCTCCAGGACAGTAGGAGATTGACATGTGGGTGCTGGTACTGAGGTACATGTTGTGTTGTTAACCGGTGTCCTCTGCGTTTTCATTAGTCCAGTCCCACCACCAGTAGGACACTGTGACATTCACCATGACTTCTGTCCGCTGCTGCCTGCCACACAGTTCTCACGTGCTCCAGTGTAGAGTGGATCGTCTGCCTTCAGGTCACTGCACTGCCTCTCTCTCTCTCTCTCTCTCTCTCTCTCTCTCTCTCTCTCTCTAGAAATAGAAAAGTAGCAAAGTGGCTGAGCGTGCTTAATGGTCACGTATGTGCAACAGAAACCCCCACCAGGCCAGGCAGCCATTTCCCCCACTCTACCACGCTGCACAGTCCAACGCCATGGGCTTCAAGTTGCATTGCGTAACACTGTATCTGCTTTAGCGCAGCCTGATTTCTAATGGCTTCAATTACTTCATTACCTCCCTTTTATCATGGTCCTAATAAAGCAGACACGTCTAGTGAAATCGCTGCCTAGTGTTCAGTGGTGCCCGTTCTGTTCTGGTGCCGGGCCGGGCTTATACGTCCTCCTGGTTGTTTGCGTTGCCCTCGGCTTCGCCCCCTCACCACCGTTCATCTTTATGGTCCCGCCCCCTCACGCCAGTTAGGGTTTGACTGGCACTTCGGGGTTTTTTTCTATGAAGATAGGGCAATTTCTTTGCTCATTGTGTCACAACAAGGCCCTCTCATCTTGTGCATGTGCTCTCTGAAATAGCTCCCGTTCTGCGTCGGCCCCTGGAGGCTGGAGTGGTCTCTTCAGTTGCATGTGGATGAGCTCCGGCTGGCTGCTGGCTTTCACACAGGGATGTGAGCAGGACTGTTATGCAACCCTGTGTGTGCATTCAGCCTCCAGCCTGCAGGACCCCTTTCCTTCTCATATTCTCTTTCTTTCTCTCCCTCTCTCCGTCGTCATGTCCTTGCACTCTTTCTCTGTCAGTATCTTTATCTCTCTGCAACACTCATGTTCTCTTTCTGTCCTCATCCCTCCCTCCCTCGCCTCAGTTCAGTTCTTTAGAGCTAGCGGATATATGTTGTTTGACAAGAGACAATAGTGACTGAACATAGGGAAGTGCATGGTGTTACTGCTGACATTCAGTGAACCTTTTGGATCATAAATCTGATAGAGCTCCTATTGGGAAAGTGCATTTCACTGCCCATACTTATGGCACTAGTTCTGGTGATTCAACCATAGAGCTGAACAGACAGCCTTCATTTACCATTTGATGTTTCTCTTTTTTTTTGAGCTGCCTCTTGGCCAATCCCAACCCAGCCCCACGCAGTAATGCCTGAACCCAAAAGGGTTCCTTTTAACTCCATTCATCCAAATTCCAGAAATGTACCCATCTTTCCCAGTACACTACCAAGATATACTTTCCCCCTGCAATATATTTGTCTGTCTTGCTGTGATGCTTTACTAAATATTTTAACCTTTCCAGTCGTACCATCTCTTCTGATGTAGTCTTAAAGATGAAAGTTTTACCCAAGAGAATAACCATATTTTCCACTGATTCACCATGATTTTTTAGATCAGCTGTCAGTATTGTCTGTATGTTCATCTCAGTTGAGATACCATGACTAGAGCCCGACCGATATATCGGTTGACCAATTTCATCAGCCGATATTAGCAGTTTACCGATAAATTTGTATTGGCGATTTATTCACCGATAAGAGACTGATATTTGTTTGCAATTCATTATTTGTTCCAAAGAGGCCACTGTTTCACTGGATGTAAGTTTGCGCTCTACAAAAGGACATCACCCACAACCTGAATAGTGGGAGGGCTCTAACAATGACCCAAAAACCAATTCTGAACTTGATTTGTTTGCTACAACTGGACAGTACCAGAACAGATGGTTCACTGATTCTTCTTTTATTGTGACGAAGTCTGTACAGTGCCGACACTTCAGATCCCCAGATATTGAGCATTTTTTTGATGCAAGAAATTTTTATATTAGTTTTCATTAGAAGGAACAGATCAAAAGTTGTTTTCTGTATAATTCCATAAACCCGATGCCATGGAAGTGGACATCAAGAATTTGTTCCCAACTCTCCTGAATTCCACATGGTGTAGTAATCATACCTTTGGCCCTTAAATGGAAAAGTTTGTACCGGTCATTTTTAACCATGCATGGTTTTTAATGTGGCAGACCGGGTAGTTCAATCCTGTTTAAATTTTTGCTTCCATTCATGTGGCAGGGCTGGAATTAACTGATTATACGTTTGAACCGAACATGAGACTCCATATACCTCAATGATTTGCTTGTTAGAAACCATTTTATCAACTGTACTAGTTAAGACTAGTACAAATATGATACCTTTTGTATAATTATTTTCTATGAAGATGTGTTTATCTTCTACAAGTGTATTTGAGTTTAGTCATATTATTTGATGTAATTTGTGATCTGGGTCTTCTGGAGGACAGAACTGGAATTGTAACCAATTGTATGGATTCATTTTAAAAGGTAGATGTTTTAAACTGTGTTCCATCATCTCTCATTTTAAAATGACACATTTTAATCTGTTCCATGGTAGAGCCCCATTTTAAACATTGGATGAGCCTCTCTTATTAGCCTGCTTGAAAACCATTTTGGATTTAGATATAGTTATGGTATAATAGAGGCTTTCGCAGATTGATTTAAAGCCCAGATATTTAATAATTTAACTCCTCCCATATTCGTTATATAAATATGCCTGTTTAACTTTGTCTGGTTAACCATTCTAAAGTGGACATTGTAGGGATAACTTTTCCATAAAATATTTTGTTTCCTAGGTTTGGTGTCAGGTCTACAATGCATAAACAGTTGTTGTTTATGCATTGCGTAACGGTGGTGGAAAACATCGCTAAATTCAAATGTCTCGTTGGTATCCAGCTTGGCTTTTATCAAACGGTGAACGTTGTTTGTTTGCATGATTGTCTTAATTTTTAAAAATATTTTGTAGATTGTAATTACTTACCTGGGCGGTTGCTGTCACACATGATTTATGTGACTTCCTGGTCACGTCACGTGATGCCATTTCAGCTGTTGGATCCAACAGGATGTCTTCTGTGGCGGACTATTATCCGGTACTAAACCTGCACAGTGGGACCAGAAAATGATGATGTTGATGATGGGAGGAATGCATGTCTCTGTCCTCTGAATCATATAGGCTTTCTCCTCCCAGGGAGGAGTGGTCAGGTCCTACAGCAGCATCAGGAATGTCCAATGGGATGGAGGCAGCTCAGACATAATGGGCTTTACATTCACAGCTAATCCCATCATCTGCCATGACATTACCAGCTATTATTCGGTTAGCACATTAGAATATTTGTGATGTATTAAGTTGTTTATTGGGTATTGTAATCAGGAGTTAAATTGGGATTTGGGAATTGGGGAGCCCTACTTTCTTCTTTCCAGTCATAACTAAAATGTGAAACTGCTGGCCAGTGGAAGTACTGGAGCTCAGCTCAGCTCCCTCCCAAGGTCTCATTTTGACCACATATGCAGGAACTCAGCTCCTTCTGACTCCCGCCCAATTTAACCCTGATTATAATGATATAACTTGAGATAAGGTTTAGAAGTACATGGTTTGGGTATCAGGGTATGCATACATACGGGTCGTTTTAACTAGCCTAACACTACATTGTTGTTCATCTGCAATCAGTTCCGGATGTTAGTGAGAGGTATGACTGACTTTGAGTGGAAGAACACAGAGAGACTTGTTTCAGGACGTCTCTCAGTTCATTCTACTGACAGTCCATTATTGTGCAGACAATTCCTCTTTTGACATCTCACACTAGCTCAAAGCGCAGCGCACGATCATTTAGGCTTTCTACTGGAGTAGGATTTAATAGCTTATCCACTATCATTGCTTCCAGAGATGGGACGATTTGAAGTGAAAGGATTGGCTTCAGAGCGGAAGCATTGGGAAGACATTTCCATGCACACTCAGCCTCTCTGGTACAGATTGTCTGTTCTAGGGAAAGTCAGACAGCTCAGAGGATGGGGGTTGTGTTCTGGCCAAAGTCACGTCACATTGGGACCCAACTTCAGGAACTCTCCTAAAGGAGATCTTCTATCTGTGTCTCTGAGTTAACCCACAGTGAGCCTGCCTTGACAGTGAGCCTGCCAAGGATCAGATAATTACCCCCTAAAAAATTCACCAACTGAATACACACACCACCTGTCGTGTAATCTGATCTGACCGCTGCCAATAAAACAATAAGATGGTAAAACGTAAAAGGAGTAAGTATTCCAACATTCCGTATGCTTCTCTCCAACCTCTTGTTTTGTTTCCTGAAACCCTCAACTGACTACAACCTGCTTTGTTCCTTTCCTACCTCTTCCTTACCTTCATCCCCACTGTTTTTCTAACTTTAAATTTTCTCTTTCAATTCTAAATTTCTATTATTTTTAAGTGGATGTGACATGTGAATTGGGCTGTGAATGGAATCAGTAACTGAATGATTGGCAGGTAAGACTCTGGGCACTTTTTCTCTTGTTTATCTCCTCCCTGGAGTGCAGGAATCAAAGCTCCGTCTGCCTCTCTGATCTTTGGATAAGGACCAGCGAACATATTGACAATTGAGTCCTCCTCCGCAGCCATCCAGTCATCCACTGAGGCCTTTAGTTTATATGCTAATGCCGGACTATGACGCCTGTGTGACTGACTCTGGTTTTACTCAGCTATTGGACTTGCATGCAAAGCATTGCATCTTTTTGTAAATGTTAACTCAAGATCCTGTCTGTGCCAGAGAATTTTATTTAGATCATGAAGCTTGTTAAAATAATAGTGAAGCTAGTTAAATGTACAGTAGTTAGGGTTAAATGTTTGAGGGTGTGTCAGAAATATTGCCACTTTTACTGGTCTTGGTTCTCTATCGCTGCCTCCTGAAATTAGGACTTAGGAGCACGTTTTTACAGGCACTACTCAAATATTTAGACATATTTTGAGGTGTGGAAATAGCAGTGTCCTGGTGTTGACAGGCTGAAGTTGTTAGACACTAGCACCGCCTTAACACCAGTCCAAAATAGAACCCAAGGTGAGGTCTTCTGCAAATGTTGCTTCCACGTGGCTAACGGACAAAACACACAGGCAGAGAGATAATTAGCTTCTGAATTTGCCTTCCTCAACCTCCCTGGAGTTACAAGGCTCTGTCATGTGTTTTCATTTCAGCATCAGCGTGGTGATCCACTGTGTGTGGTTTAGTGTGTTGGTTTTTTATGTGTATGTTTCACCCCATTAGCTTAATTGGCCGAGATTCTTTTTCTTCCTCTGTCTTCACCCCTTCTCCCCTCAATTTTGTTCAGTTCATGATTATGTCCTTTTCTCATGGCAGCAACTCCCAGCGGGCTTGGGAGAGTCAGACATTAGAACATGTGTCCCCAAAAGCGCATCCTGTCAAGCTGCTCTGCTTCTTATCTCACTGCTCACTCAACCAGGTGGTCAGCCAGAACCAAAGAACTTTGGGGTGAGTTCACCCCTGACTAATGACCACCAAAAATGTGACAAGGCAAGACAGCCCGGACTTTTCCTTCCACCAATCCAGACGGTACTTAGCAAATTGGCGCTACCCTTTGTGGGAGTTAAACCCTGAATTAAGTCTGTGTCTGCTGACAGAGTTGCCCTGTCTGCAGTTTGGCTCAGGGGAAGCAGCGGGAACTCTCTGTCCTCTTATCAGGTAACGTCTGTCCAGTAATGGAGTGTCCTGGAGTCATTTGGCTGTGAGTAAGTGGAGGGAGAGTTCGGGAGCATCTCAGTCTAGCCAGGCCCAGATGGGCGGAGGGGTTGGTGGCGTCTGTTTCTTCTGCTCGTGTCCCAGCCCGTGCCAGGCTGCAGAGGGCTGACCGCGTGGCTCTTCATCCCCTCCTGTGCGCCACCTGGTTCCCATTACGGCCCTGGTTTCTCTGGCCAGACCCAGACCTCTCATCCACTACCCATTAAATAATAATACAGTCACATATTGGTTTACTAACCCTGTAAATTGTCCAAGGTAGCAATTCATGCTTTCATGTCAAGGGCTGATGTTAACCTTTCTCATGTATCATGTTAATAAATATAAATCATGCAAATAATATATAATTGACTTTGGTGAGCTATTTGTGGTTGTGCACATTTGGATGATGTTGACACGATAATATTGGTCCCATGCCTTGAATGTGATTTGTTCCACAAATGCTAAACAATTGGCATTTGGAAACTGTGTCAGGGAAACTTGCAGAGCATGGATTGCTGTCGTACCTGCTTACAGGGCAGGGAAACCAATACATAATTTCGTAATTCAACAGGTTCCTGCCTGCTTCTAGCCATGACCATCTGGAACTATACTGTAGGTAGGGCCCAGTGTATTTCAGGTCAGGTATTACTTCACACTTTCCCCTCTCCCTCCCTCTCACTCTCTGGTGTGTCAATTTTTGAAGGTTCAGTAATGGTAGACACTGTGAGGGACAAGGCAGGCTGCTGGTTGGGTTGAGGGTTGAGGCAGGAATGTGAATGTCTGGCCTGGCAGGGCCTTGCTGCCACTGAGACTCAGACTGGATGGAAGCAGCCAGGGGCCACTGCCATCCCTCTGGCTATTCACTGATGTCTGTAGTGGAACCGGACTAGACACAATCGATGAGACAGTTTGCCCAAAGCTGCAAAATGATAATCTGCTAAAATATACACCATCTGACTAGCTAGAATGGCACAGTGTTTTTTCATTGATTCATGACAGTACCCATGTGAACACCAAAGATGCTGACACCGCTCCTTTAACAGATAAGCGTTTAAAGATCGAAGGCTTACCACACTGTAATTGTAAGTGCATTTCTAAGAAGCTGTAAACTAGTAGTGATAATTGGGTATATTCAAATAAGATTTTCTTCTGCACATCTCTGTTTCCTCCCTAGTTGAAGTGCAGACAGTCTGTAGATCCAACTGGCTCAGGTTTAAAGCGAGACACTGCTTGCCTGTCTCCTCCACCTCCGCCATGCAGTCACATGACCTTCGATGTGTCTGGAAGAGCCCCAAGTCCCTCTCACTGTCTGTGTCTGTATGCATGTCATGGGCATGACAACACAGTGAGTGAATGAAGGGGGAGACAGCAGTGAATGAGTTTTTCACTATCAGTAAAGCATTTTCTCCTGAGCAGCAGACTTTCCTATGAGGCTACAGTCAATGCTTACTCTCCTGATGGGAATTTTAATACTACAGAATAATCTATCGGAGGTAGATCTGCTGCTACTGGAGCCGTAGCTAAAATCAAATGCCAGTGTATGAAAAAGTCTAATTTCGTTTAACATAGTTCTAGAGATTGGGGATTTTTTTTTCGCGAACTTAATGAAGTTGACGTTAATTAAAGATGTCTTATCTTCCTCTGTTTTAGCTATCAGTGCATTTACATTGCCAGAAACAGTGTGATAACACGGGCTTAGAACAAATAGGACAGCATCTAATATTTTGTGTCATAATCAGCTTATCTGGCCAGGGCCGTCTGGATGTGAGTTATTGTGTTCATGACAGGGCTTGTAATGTTTTCTCTCCCTCTGAATCCCTCCACAAGCCTGTGATGAGATAGAGCGACTCTGATGCAGAGACAGAGTGAGGGAGAGCAGGGTTCAAATCCTGCATGATGATTTGCCCAGGGGTTAGCCAGCACCATCCGGGTTTGGGGGATTATTCATCAGATGTGGTTGCCTAGAGCAACGCTTTCTGGCGGCTTGGCTTTGTGTTCCCTCCAGCGCATAAGGATTACGTTGCGGCAGTAAGGGAGGTCCTTAATCACAAGTTGAATATCTTGAAATTCTGAAGTAAAAAACTGGGAAAAAGTAATACAACAAAAAACATAGTGACAAGCCGCAGTTTGGAACAGTCGGTTGACTGTGTCTGACAACTGAACAGCAGACAAA
This sequence comes from Esox masquinongy, assembly GCA_016801175.1. Classification (NCBI taxonomy): domain Eukaryota; kingdom Metazoa; phylum Chordata; class Actinopteri; order Esociformes; family Esocidae; genus Esox; species Esox masquinongy. The sequence goes on along the minus strand of JACXGI010014714.1, from coordinate 5,610 downwards.
CTGTCAGTAAGTCTAACTGCAAGGACGAGGAACTGTGCTGCTCCTCCCTCTTTCAGTGTAAGTGTAAAGCAGTTGCAGGAGTGGAGAAATATGATTTCTTGTTAAAAAGCATTTTTGAAGGAATGCTATGCCTACTGTGGGACTGTTGGTGAAGGTGCTATCTTTGTGCCATGAAATATACATTCAAGCAAATTCTTAGTCTTCCATTTTAATAGAAGCATAAAATGTAGTTACTAATCCTTCAGTGTGTGCAGGGTGATTTTTTTAATTGTTCAAATTAGTTATACAATTATTGATAAAATATTTGTGGTTTATTTTCCAATTGTATGTTTTAGTTAATATACATTTTGTAAGATAGCTCCCAAAAACAGCAATTTCAGCATCCCTCACAGAGTTGGACATAATGATTAGGAGGCCATTGGCAGCAGGGTTATGATAGGTTTGTGTTTTTGAAATACACTGCTCAAAAAAATTGAGGGAACACTTAAATCACACGTTGGGGCTTGATGAACTAAATATATTAAAGATCCAATCTTTACTGCACATTGTGTAATTCATTGAGAAATGAAAAATGACGTAACAACGGTCAATGGAAGCCAAAATCACAAACCGATTGAGGGCTGGATTCAAACTCACACCGAAAATCAAAGTAAACAATTGAAATCACAGGCTGTTCCAACTTCCAACTCATCATGTGACTCAGTAGTGTATATAGTCCCCACGTGCCTGTATGCACTCCCAACAACGCCTGGGCATGCTCCTGATCGGTCGGCGGATGGTGTCCTGGGGGATCTCCTCCCAGACCTGGATCAGGGCATCAGTGAGCTCCTGGACAGTCTGTGGCGCTACTTGGCGGCGTAGGATGCACTGATACATAATGTCCCAGAGGTTCTCCATTGGATTCAGGTCTGGGGAACGTGAGGGCCAGTCAATGGCATCAATACCTTCGTCATCCAGGAACTGCCCTACACACTCTAGCCACATGAGGCCGGGCATTGTCCTGCACCAGGAGGAACCCAGGGCCCACCGCACCAGCGTGAGGTCTGATGATGGGTCGGAGGAATTAATCCCGGTATCTAACAGCAGTCAGGTTACCGTTGGCTAGCACGTGGAGGTCTGTGCGACCCTCCAAAGATATGCCTCCCCAGACCATCACTGACCCACCATCAAACCAGTCATGCTGGATGATGTTGCAGGCAGCATAACATTCACCACGGCGTCTCCATCTGTCACATGTGCTCAGTGTGAACCTGCTCTCACCTGTAAAGAGAACGGGACGCGAATGGCGGAGCTGCCAATTCTGGTGTTCTCTGGTGAATGCCAATTGAGCTGCACGGTGCTGGGCTGTGAGCATAGGTTCCACTAGAGGACATCGGGCCCTCATGCCACCCTCATGGAGTCTGCTTCTGACAGTTTGGTCAGAAACATGTACACCAGTAACGTGCTGGAGGTCATTTTGAAGGGCTCTGGCAGTGCTCCTCCTGTTCCTCCTCGCACAAAGGAGCAGATACCGGTCCTGCTGCTGGGTTGATGCCTTTCTACGGCCCTGTCCAGCTCTCCTTGTGTAATGGCCCATCTCCAGGTATCTTCACCATGCTCTTGAGATTGTACTGGGAGGCACAGCAAACCTTCATGCGAAGGCATGTGTGGATGTGCCATCCTGGAGGAGCTGGACTATCTGTGCAACCTGAATGGGCTGCAGGTACCACCTCATGCTACCAGTAGTGACAAGGACACTAGAAAATGCAAAACTAGAGACGAATCAGTCAGTCTGAATCAGTCTACGAATCAGTGAAGGATAAGGAGATAGCAATTGCCTGTTGCCACCACCTGCAAAACCATTCCCTTTTTGGGGGTTGTCTTGCTGTTTCCTCTCCAGTGCACCTGTTGTCACTTTCATTTGCACCAAAACATGTGACATTGATTCACAATTGCTTATGCCTCCTAAGTGGACAGATTGATATCCATGAAGTTTAATTGACTTAGTGTTATACTGTGATGATTACAGTCTTCTGATCATTCCTTGCTTGGTCTTGTTTTCTTATTCTCTGTCTTTAGCCATTCAGTCCCTACCAAAGGGGGTATACCCTGTTGCAGTCTTAGTTCTCTCTCAAACTACCCTCTCCTCTTTTGTCCTATCATCTCTCCCATCTACTAAAATCCTTCTCATCTTTAACTTGTTCTCTTCCCTCTCCATAAACCATGACTTTCACTGTCCCCTTTCGGCTCAGCTGTCTCTTCCTACTATGTAGCTAAGTGACTGACTGCAAGTCACATCACTCCCTCATCCTATCACTCACTCATCCCACCACTTCCTCATCATATCACACCCTCATCCCATCACTCCCTCATCCCATTACTCCCTCATCCTTTCACTCCCTCTTCCCTACCATATCGTCCTTTCTATCAGCTACTTTTTATAATTTCAGCATTTCAAACCTCTTCATTTAACCCCAGGAAAGTATTTGCCACCATCTCCTCTAACCTCCTTGCCCTCTGATTACTTTGTCAACAAATTTGAACAGAAGGTTGATGACAGCCGCACCTCACTGACTCCTCCTATTAAGTCCACTTGTTCCTTGCACACCAGTTGACCCCTCTGATGTAAAAAACGACAGATTTTTATCTCTTCTGTCTTTCCTGTCCCACACTCCTAAGTGGGCAGTCCTTGGCAAACTCTCCCGTTATCTCCTCAAAACAATCTCCTTTGTCACAGGAGCTCTTCACGCTGCCCAACCTAACTTTCTCTCCTCTGTTCTTATCTTCCTAGATATACCAGCTGTCTTTAACACTATAAACCATTGGATCCATGTCTCAGGTTCTACACACTCTTGGGTTATATTCTGCCTGGCAAGCCTCTCCTAAGAGATGACCTGGAGAGGATCCGAGTCTGCCCCTCGAGCTCTCCTCTTCTCTCTATACACCTAGTCAATTGGCTCTGTCATAAACCCACATGCTCTCTCATATCAGTGCTGTGTGGTTGACACTCAACTGCTTTTCTCCTTTCCTCCTTCTGACACCCAGGTGGAAACATACATTTGTGCCTGCCTGGCAGATATCTCTGCTTGGATGTCAGCGCACCACCTCAAGCTCAACTTTGGCAGAGCTGTTCTTCCTCTGCTGGAAGGCCTGTCTGCTCCACGATCTCTTCAGACAACCCCACAGAGTCCCCCTTTCCAGAGTCTAAAGAACCTTGGCCTGACTGTGAATAACACCCTGTCGTACTCTGTAAACATAAAGGCCGTAATTCGCTCCTACATGTTCATGCTCTACAACATTCATAGAGTATGACTTTACCTTACACAGGATGCGGTGCAGGTACTAACTCAGGCACTTGTCATCTCATGTCTACACTATTGCAACTCATTGATAGGGCTCCCTGCTTGTGCCTTCAAATCCCTGCCCATTTTCAGAAAATGCCAGAAACCCTGACTTAAAAAGTTCAAATTTACTCAATATCAGTCACACAATGCTATTCAAGCTGTTATTCCTTTCCATTGGGTGTAGCGAAGTACAGAGAAATCCTAAAAATGTCCTGGGACACAATTCATCTTCTAGCAGGACAATGACCCCAAACATACAGCCAAAGCCACACTGGAGGGGCTTAAAACCAAAAAGGTCCATGTCCTGTAGTGACCCAGTCAAAGCCCGGAACTGAATCCAATTGAGAATATTAAACAAAGATCCTGTTTTGTGTCAGAGCCCTACCAGGGGGTCACTGTTTCGTTTTTGGTATCATGTAAAGATCACTTCAACCAATCACATTGCTTAATTTCCCCATCCCGTTGTAAAGTACTGTGATGGCAGAGAGAGATTCTGCTGTTCAAATTCATAATTCTCTTGGCACACTGTATTCATATAACTGTATCAATGCAATAGATACAAAGAAAATAGCCTAATTAACATTGCTTTTTAGCTAACTAGGTCATATTTGTAACTGGTGTGTGTTTTGGTTGTGTCCCAATATAGGCTACTCTTACAATGTTGCAATATTTTGCCGGCTGATGACAACGTTGATTCTGAAGTCAAATAAACGTTACACGATAATGTTCATCTGAGCTGTTCGGTGCCATAAGAGTTGAGCATAATAAGTAGCATATAAACTGATCAAAACACAAACGTAATAACGTTTGTGTGTGTGGTTGAAAACAGGTATGGGTTATTATTATGATAGTTCATTCAATGTGTGTTACACTGTAGTGTAGTTAGATGAATATGAGATTTGATGTTGAGTTTATGCTAAAATTGTAACTGTGAACACTGTGTCCTTCCTGCTCAGAGAGAGAGAGAACAGTGAGTCGATGCCTACCTACCTCCCCTTTAGCAGCTCATCTACCTGGCTGGCCTGGCTGCTGTCCGCTCTAATGCACTGCCCCGCTGGCACAACCACTGAGTCAGCCGTATCCTGGGCCTCGGCCGGGACGCCATGATGGAGAATGGATAGATTGCTGCAGCGTAGTGTTGGCTAGCTTATTGGTTATGTGATTAAAGGTGTTTACTGAGCACGGAGGATTGATGAGCTTCTGTCGTAGGTGTATGGTTCCATGTGACCAGACTGGCCATTTGCGGAGGTTTGGTCTGAGAGTGAGTAAACCTCTGAGTGGGAAGAAGGCTGTAGTCATGCCGGTCATCACGTGCTGTCTGTGTGAGCCTTATTTGACAAAACAGGTTGACTTTCCAAACCACTCCAGTATTCTCTGTTGCCCGTGCTACCCACCTCCACATAGTCATTCACTTCTCTCTTAAAGAGCTGTTTTGTCTTTTTTGCAGCATAAGGTGTGACAAATGGCTCTGGTGTATCTGCTCTAGTTCCTGTCTGATGTATTCTATGGTGGCCTTGTCGTTCATTGTTTTGTTTGTTTAAAATTCTGATCTAAAAGCTCAGTGGTCATGTCCTGGGATTATCCTGATTAGAGTTCTCTCCCCAGAGGTAGCCACAGATGAATAGCGTTCAGTCCTCTCTCAACCTACTTGGCCTCCAATTCCACCCAGCCAGCCAGTCAGTGAGCCAGTCAGTCAGTAAGCCAGCCAGTCAGTGAGCCAGTCAGTCAGTGAGACAGCCAGTCAGTGAGCCTGTCAGTCAGTGAGACAGCCAGTCAGTGAGCCAGCCAGTTAGTGAGCCAGCCAGTCAGTGAGACAGCCAGCCAGTGATACTGCCATTCAGTGAGCCAGCCAGTGAGTGAGCTAGCCAGCCTGTGATACTGCCATTCAGTGAAACAGCCAGTCAGTGATCCAGCCGGTCAGTGATCCAGCCACTGAGCCTCTCAACCAGTCAGCCAGCCACCATGTAGCTACAAGTCCTATGCTCTCTCACTCTGTGACTTTATATTCAAACATATCCTCACATACTCTTATACCCCTTTCCTCATGTCTTGTCTTCTGTCAGTCTTCCATTTAACCCTTCTGAATTTTTGAACCCATCTGAACCTCTAAATGTAGCACTTCCAGAGCAGGAATCCCCTAACTGCAACTGCAGAGCTGATGAGCATAGTCTAAAGATGAGCTTAGTCTAAAGTATAAAGCTTGTATTTTTCTTAAAGAGTCACTCACTCTCAGAGGAAGACAGGTGAAGTGGAGACAGAGGTGAAGGGTGGAAACAGAGGTGAAGGG
>JACXGI010014713.1:0-18581 GCA_016801175.1 Esox masquinongy | reverse complement strand
TTTTTAACCTACCTGCAGTGGAGAACAGTCTCTCAACACTACAAGAAGTCATGGGAAGGGTGATGATGACTTGAAGTAGTTTGTTGAGGTTTGGAAATATGTCAGGAGCACAAATGTCCAATACTTCCACGAGGGATGGAAATTCCAGGCCATTGGCTACTTTCCGACGCAGTTGCTCAATGAATACTGTTAGTTCAGCATCCTTAACCAATATATGAAAGTGATCATACGGGGCCCGCAGAGAATCCTTCTCTGCAAAAGTCTTAGACTGTGGGAGAAAAGTTGCTGCTGCCCTCATTATTCCATACTGATCCTCTTGGAAACGATTGTCCAGCTCTGTCAGCTGTCTGTTAAGGATGTCGTTCCATATGCGTCTTAGGTCATCATCATTTCTCACACTTGTTGCTTTCCCCAAACTAGTTGTGACCACTGATCCTGCAAGCCTTGCCGGGAGCTTTCTCACTCTGGTCCCAGATGTGATGTCCCAGCTTGTGATTTCATTTTTCTGCATCAACTCTTCTGTTAGCTTCATTACTTGCTCAAAATCACACCCTGAATTGTCTCTAAACCAAGCAAAGCTCTCTTTTAGTCCCTCAATTAGGTCAGTGCACTCAGAGACTGACAATGTTGGGCTTTGTAAACCCTGTGTGGCAAAATCGCTCGTCTGAAATAATTTTCCAAATGTTACAAGTAAAAATAAGAACTTTTTTTGTTTGTTTACTTTGCTCACTGCTCTGGATTTGGAGCTCCAGCGCATGTCTGTGGATCGCTCAAGTTCCAAGCACGGGCGTCCTGGATGAAGCTCCTTTTGCGCTGCCACAAACTTTGCGTGTCTGCTGCAGGCAGCAGCATGAAACTGTGAATATTGTTCAGTGTATCAAAAAATGTGCTGACATGCCCAGACACCTTTGATGCTGCACAGAGTACCAGATTCAGTCGGTGAGAATTGCAATGGACATACAACGCTTGAGGAAAAGTTCGTTTCAAAATCACATGCACACCTCCCTTGTTTCCTGACATAACAGAGGCTCCGTCAAAACTGAAGCCAACGCACAGAGATGGGTCAAGTTGCAGTGGTTCAATCACCTGTAGTATCTTTTCTGAAATACAATTTGTGCTCAGGTCACTTGTGTCCATGAATCTGATGGCCCGTTCTTTTATTTTCACTGCGTGAACATATCTCACACAAACAGCCACCGGGTTCACGCTTTGACTCATCCTTATATTCATCTGCAATAAGTGCATAATAGGTGCCCGGTGTTTCACAGACTTCTGCTTTGATTTTACGCAACAGCAAGGACGCTGCGGACTCCAGCAGCTCATTTTGTATATCTGGGTTCATCAAATTTCCGTTTCTGGGCAGCTGCTCTAGACGATTTCGGATCTGTGGATCATATTTGCACATGAACTTGAACAGTTCTATAAAGTTTCCTTTATTGAGAGCATCTTCACTTTCCTTGTGTCCACGTAGGGGGATGTCCTGCTTAGCACAAAACAGCACATTGTCTAAAACGACTTTTAGATGGTCCCGATTCCTTTCAATAAATGAAGTCCATGGCATCACGGTTCATTTGATTTAACAAATTTCCCCAGCCTGCAGTTTGGTTGGCCCTGTAGCCTTGAAACTTATCCAGTGAAACGGAGTGGGGCTTGCTCACTTGGTGTTTTTCACATGCCTGTCGTAGGTGCTTCCAGTCCACAAACCCCTCTCTCGCAAATGGACCGTCAGCTCCGCTGGGAAAATGTCTACACATTTTACAGAAAATCGCATTCTTAATTACACTGTACTCCAACCAAGAAAACTGTCCATACCACTTTGATGAGAAGCTCCTTGATTTTCCATTCTTGACAGTGCAGGGAAATACCTTCAAATTGGGTTGTGAAGGTGGTTCATCAATTGCCGTTAGTTCGGCGGGTAAACCCGCATCAGGCTGACCGGGAGAGAACACTGGCACTGCCGCCAGGGAGCAAGCGGCGGCCGCCACCAGCACCTGACTAGCCTTCTTGTGGGTCAATGAGTCTGAAGAAGTGGGCTGGGTGGACTCGGTAGATGGAGGCAGTAGCGTGTCTTCTTCCTCAACTCTTGCTTTTTTCAAATAACACATTAAAGAAACTTGTTTAGCCATTACTGTGGCGATGTTAATACATTGTCTAAAAAGCAGCTAGCAAAGTTAGCTGGCTAAAGGCCGCCAGAGCCTGCCAATTACGTTCCGGAGGGAGGCTTTCTACAACTTGCTTCAACAGTTCCATTTTATTCAGAAAACAAATTAAACACACACACCAGTCAACAATAAATCAGGTTTATATTAATATATTTTCTTAAATACATTTGAATAATAAAAATAAACTAAAAATGTATTTTGATAAAACTTGCCTGGGCGGGCCAGTGAGTAATGTGGGCGGGCCAGTGCCGCCCTGGCCCATTACTGGCTACGCGCCTGCCCCAGCTGCTGTTTGCCATTCTTTTTGTAGGTCACTTGATGTCATCCTACGGTTGTTGAGTAACATTTGAATGAGTTGACGGTCATCTCGGTCAGTGGACAGTCGTTTTCGCCATTTGCCAGTCTGTAGCTTTGTTGACCCCAATGCCTGTTGCTTGACCTTGTTCGCATGAACCGCCGTCTTTGAAATTTTCAGGATGGAAGCAACCTGACGCTCACTGTATCCCTCTGCCAGTAAAGCCAGAATTGAACCCTTCTTTTCCTCACTCAAAGCTTTTCTTTTCAACTCTTGTCATGCTGAATAGTTTTTTTTTATTCAAATGACCTTTGAGGTACACTTACACTGTTTTTAATATCCAGCTGGTACTATTGCAAGAGGATAGTGATGACCACAGCAGTGGTTTTCATACTTTTCCTCGTTAAATAAGATTTGTTTCAGGTAATCACCTAATCAGTACCTCATTAAGTAAAATGAGTTGTGCCTGTGTTGGAATTCAACAGACACTGGAATGGAATGGCTGCTATACATGTAGAGATGCTGATTTAAGAAAAATTAGGAGTGGTCTCTTTTTTCCAGAGCGGCACGCACACGCACACACACACTCCACAATAGCCGCAAACATGTTCCTGTGTCCATAAAATAAGAATCAAATAGCACTATCTTAGTATACAAATACATTCCTCATACATATCCATATTTAAAATGATCTATGACAGTGAAATACGTACAGTTGTGGTCAAAAGTTTTGAGAATGACAAATACAATTTTTCACAAAGTCTGCTACCTCAGTTTTCATGATGGCAATTGGCATATACTCCAGAATGTTATGAAGAGTGTTCAGATGAATTGCAATTAATTAAAAGTCCCTCTTTGCCATGAAAATGAACTCAATCCCAAAAAAACATTTCCACTGCATTTTTGCCACATAAGGACCAGCTGACATCATGTCAATGATTCTCTTGTTAACACAGGTGAGAGTGTTGAGAAGGACAAGGCTGGAGATCACTCTGTCATGCTGACTGAGTTAGAATAACACACTGGAGGGTGGTGCTTGAAATCATTGTCTTCCTCTGTTAACCATGGTTACTTGCAAGGAAACGTGCCGTCATCATTGCTTTGCACAAAAAGGGCTTCACAGGCAAGGATATTGCTGCTAGTAAGATTGCACCTAAATCAACCATTTATCGGATCATGAAGAACTTCAAGGACAGAGGTTCAATTTTTGTGAAGAAGGCATCAGGGTGCCCAAGAAAGTCCAACAAGCGCCAGGACGTCTCCTAAAGTTGATTCAGCTGCAGGATCGGGGCACCACCAGTGCAGAACTTTCTCAGGAATGGCAGCAGGCAGATGTGAGTGCATCTGTGAGGCGAAGACTTTGAGGATAGCCTGGTGCAAAGAAGGGCAGCAAAGAAGCCACTTCTCTCCAGGAAAAACATCAGTGACAGACTGATATTCTGCAAAAGATACAGGGATTGGACTGTTGAGGACTGGGGTAAAGTCTTTTTCTCTGATGTATCCTCTTTCCGATTGTTTGGGGTATCCGGAAAAAAGCTTGTCCGGAGAAGACAAGGTGAGTGCTACCATCAGTCCTGTGTCATGACAAAAGTAAAGCATCCTGAGACCATTCGTGTGTGGGGTTGCTTCTCAGCCAAGGGAGTGGGCTCACTCACAATTTTGCCTAAGAACACAGCCATGAATAAAAAATGGTACCAACACATCCTCTAAGACCAACTTCTCCCAACCATCCAAGAACAATTTGGTGATGAACAATGCCTTTTCCAGCATGATGGAGCACCTTCTCATAATGCAAAAGTGATAACTAAGTGGCTCAGGGAACAAAACATCAACATTTTGGGTCCAAGGCCAGGAAACTCCCCAGACCTTAATCCCATTGAGGACTTGTGGTCGATCCTCGAGGCGGGTGGGCAAACAAAAACCCACAAATTCAGACAAACTCCAAGCATTGATTATGCAAGAATGGGCTGCCCATTAATTAATTGACAGCATGCCAGGGCAGATTGCAGAGGTTTTGAATAAGAAGGGTCAACACTGCAAATATTGACTCTTTGCATAAACTTAATGTAACTGTCCATAAAAGCCTTTGACACTTATGAAATGCTTGTAATTATACTTCAGTATACCATAGTAACATCTGACAAAAATATCTTGTGTCATTCTCAAAACTTTTGACCACGACTATATGTTGAATGTGGTCGAGCAGGGGATTATTTGATGTCTGCTAAATTAAAACATGATCTCACTTTAATGTTCATGAAGAATTTCACCGAAGGATGTCCAAAATCAGTTTTTTACAAAAAAGACTTTAAAACATCATTGAGCATTCCACATATTAATTACTAACACAAAATACAAAATGGTGGAACAAAACTAGGTCTTGACTTGATCTATCTTGACTGTTCTGTAACTGAGAGAATAAATCTGAAATAATGACATCAATGATTGAATGAACGGGCAATAACCTGTTTAAAATGCATTTTTTTCTATAATAGCTGCGACTGAACACTAACCTTAAACCTGCATTGTGAATAAACGCAAGAACCAACAGACAGCCTGATAATTCCAATTCTCAACAGTAGGAGCCCAAAGGTTTGTCAAAAAAAGGCAAAGTAGGGTCAGAGTAATCGTTTGTGACACACATACAAACAAAGTACTAATAGACATGGTTGTAATAATGTTAATTTCCATTGACGATTATTAACCATTGAATTGCAACCAGATTAATGAGGAAATGCATTCAGGACTTCATACAGTATTGTAAAATACAGTGACTTTTTTATTTAAAAAAGTATTCAAGGACTATGGGGTTTGAACTCTGGTGGCTTTGAGAAAGAAAGACTGACTGTTTACATTTGTGTGTACAGATGTTAAATACTTACAGGACTAATGCTTGCACTGGCAGACTGGTTAGCCTTTTCAGCATCAACAGAGAGAAAGAGAGAGGGGAAAGGTGAACACTTCATTGACATTGTCTCTACAATGTGACAATCAGTAGCACATTTGACAAAAGTGCAGTTTCAAGTCAGCTGAAGTACTACCACAAAAATATTTTTAATATTTTGTTTAATTTATTTTCCAACCCTAGCAGACCTCCCAAGAAGGGGTCTGCAATTTTACAACCCCTCACTTAACCAGGAAGTCAATCCAAACCGAAACGTCCAAGGAAACACTTCTTTACATTGTCTTTTGTGCCCAACATGCCAGACACATTGGTAAATCGCAAGGAAATCCCTTTAGGATTTTCCTGACATTTTCTTAGTTGCATCTCAGAGCAAAAGCCATGGTCTGCAGAGAGCTTCCAAAGCATCAGAGGGATCTCATTGTTGAAATATATCAGTCAGGAGAAGGGTACAAAAGAATTTCCAAACCATTAGAAATACCATGGAACACAGTGAAGACAGTCATCATCAAGTGGAGAAAATATGGCACAACAGAGACATTACCAAGAACTGGACATCCCTCCAAAATTGATGAAAAGACGAGAAGAAAACTGGTCAGGGAGGCCTCCAAGAGGCCTACAGCAACATTAAAGGAACTGCAGGAATTTCTGGCAAGTACTGGAAAACATCCAAGCCCGGCTGAAGTTTGCAAAAACAAACATCAAGTCCCCCAAAAGCACGTGGGAAAATGTGTTATGGTCTGATGAAACCAAGGTTGAACTTTTTGGCCACAATTCCAAAAGGAATGTTTGGCGCAAAAACAACACTGCACATCACCCAAAGAACACCGTACCCACAGTGAAGCATGGTGGTGGCAGCATCATGCTTTGGGGCTCTTTTTCTTTAGCTGGAACCGGGGCCTTAGTCAGGGTGGAGGGAATTATGAACAGTTCCAAATACCAGGCAATTTTGGCACAAAACCATCAGGCGTCTGTTAGAAAGCTGAAGATGAAGTTCACCTTTCAGCACAACAACGACCCAAAGCACACATCCAAATCCACAAAAGCATGGCTTCACCAGAAGATTAACGTTTTGGAATGGCCTAGCCAGAGCCCAGACCTGAATCCAATTGAACATATGTGGGGTGATCTGAAGAGGGCTGTGCACAGGAGATGTCCTCACAATCTGACAGTTTGGAGCGCTTATGCAAAGAAGAGTGGGCAAATATTGCCACGTCAAGATGTGCCATGCTAATAGACTCCAACCCAAAAAGACTGAGTGCTGTAATAAAATCAAAAGGTGCTTCAACAAAGTATTAGTTTAAGGGTGTGCACACTTATGCAACAAGGTTATTGTGAGTTTTTATTTTTTATTTTCCCCCCTCAAAGATTTCAGTTTGTTTTTCAATTGAATTGTTCACGTTATAGGTCACATTAAAGGTGGAAAAAGTTCTGACATGATTTATCTTTGTCTCATTCTTTTACATCATAAGAACCTGGCATTTTAACAGGGGTGTGTAGACTTTATATCCACTGTATGTGCAACCCATGAAAAGCTTTTAGATTTTTGTTGGACAGTTACTTTAATGTATACTTACAGGAAGGGCTGAACTATCAGGCCGGTTGACTGCTTTCCTGAAAAAAACAAACATTTTTTGCCATTAAAATTGGGATTGAATTTTATGTTCCACCTTACATGTCTGTCACGTTATGAAATCCAAAAAACAAATATTCCCTAACTCAAAACTTTTTCTAAAGAATTGTACACTCTTTTCTCCAATTTCATGTTTCAGCCTTGTAAACACTACAACAGTCCCACAGGTTTGGGAGTCTTGGGTTGTGACAGGTTTGCCTGAAGACCTGTCGGAACAGCCGGTCCCTTAACCAGTAGATCAATCCAAAAATGTGACTACAATGAAGGTATTTTGTTGACTGACAAAAAAAAAAAGGCTCCCAAACGTCACTCTGATACTCAGCATTGTGGTAGCTTAATTCTTACAACTACAACTTTCATCAGCCACTTCTCTCAATGTATGCATGCTAACTTACCACTCTTGTTGTTCACCACAACTTATCACTGAAAAAAAGAACAAAAAAAGCGATCAGTTGTAAATGTAGGATTTATTTACCATTATAAATTGGTAGCTAGTTAGTTAAAGATGCTGAATAACAGACCTTTCTGAAGCAATTGTGATACATAGTACAGTACACTGTTTAGTGTGAATTATTAGATATTTTTCACTTTGCGTAGCTAAAGGCTAGCTTGTACGCTAGTAGCGCCTCTACTACAAAAATTTGAGCCTTTGAGCTCCTTAGCTAGCTAACTAATACAAATTCCGCCTCCACTTAGCTGGCTACTGTAGCTTACGGTAGCCACTTGATCAAGCAGATAGCTAACTCAGATTCCTATGGCAATACAATTTGCAATGCCATAAAGCTGATAGGGTTCAGTTTATGAAAGCTGGCAAGCTAACGTTATCTAACTTCGGTACACTTCTTAAAATGTTTTATTATTTTTCACTCGGTTGTAAAAACATACTATACTAAAAAAATTGACAGATAACTTTACGTTGCTATTTGACGAATTACAGTACCGTATTTTGCACAAAAAGAACCCGTTCCTTTGAACGAGACAGATTAGCTATTTACCAATCGAGGCATCCACGTACTTTTTGAGGTGACAAAAACACTAGCAACAACACAGGTTCTTACACTAAATGTAACTAACTAGCAACTTTCAACTTGTGAGCCCAACACTTACGAGCAACTGGAATATATCAATTACCTAAAAACTTACCCGTTCTTTCAGCGTGAAACCGAGCTTGGCTGCTAGTCTTGCAACAGTTAGTCCAAGGCGCACCCCAATGTTGCGCATGTGTTGAAATCGCCCAATCAATTCAGTAAATTTCCCCATACATACAACAGAGCTCTGTTAATCTGAATGACAAAGAATGAACGGGATGTTTTCTGTTAATTCCCAATGTAAACCTACAAACACAAGCAATAGACACGAATAGACGCATATTTCATGGCCTTTGAAATTAAACACCTCAATTCTGCTGTCGTATTTTCACTGCTGATGTCAACAAATGACAGCATTTGCAAATATTTTCTATCAGAAACTGCGTTTATTGTAATGTCTACCAGTAAACGCTTGCATATGTTGCGTTTGTGCTGTGAAATGAGCCGGATACGCTTCATTATTGGAACATAAGGTAGGCTACAGAACGTGTTTGTTAATCACTTACGTGACAATGCCCATAGAAACATTGTATCACTTTTTAGTGCAACTGTTGTAAAAATATGATGTATAATTTTTTTTTAAATTCCACAATATCCATTTAAACTTTAGGTATAGTACCAACTTCAAGTTGTTTACAAGAACCCTCATTCTGCAACTTTTATTTAGCCTACCACATACCGGGCAATCACCTAGACACATAACATTTTAAGCCTAAAAATCCTTTTTGTATCATGAGGTAAGGTCCTCAGAGGTTTGTAAGAAAATGGTCAGCTGGTAAAAATCCATCACATTCTTTATTAAAATAAACACAAACATGTAGAACAGAGAAACCAAAACATAACCAACATAACCAAAGTACAAAACAACAATAACCGGCTGGGGAGGGATGCTTGCGCGGCCGAGTCTGAAGATCTGTGGGATAGAGAAAATAGAAAACGTAATAAGTAAGATTATTGAGGGTCTTTAGGTCCATTGACATTGTCCGGAACATATTGCGAGAATGATAAAACGCACCGTGTCAAACGAATAGGACAAAAGGGTTTTGAATAATGCCGTCGCTGAACCATGTAAGAATGACGGTCTTCGGGAGTCCATCCGAAAAATTGTCATCCCCGGCCCAACTCTCCTTGAGGACCTTCAGACAGTCCTCCCGATCGCGGAGGAGTAGAATATATACGTCCTCTTCCTCATCTACCCCTTCCACCGTCACCTCAACCGTGTTGGTTTCCGGTAAGATTCTGAAGGGCTCCTACAGACGTGATTTGGAAGAAAAAGAAAATAATTACTTAGCCTAGGCTGACATTACAGCATGGATTGCAACACTGCTAGAATTTTGGGCCTGCACTTCTCATGAGGTCTAAGCATTGAATTGTCAAAATCGCTGTTACTCTGTCACGACAAATAAAACAAACTTAAAAAATGCCTGCCATACCGTAGACTGAAATGACGCCCATGATTTAAGTTTAAAGCATAGGCTATAGATAATTATCATGTAATTAGGATAGCACAATGACTTACCGTTATTGCTAAATATTGGGTGGTTTTCAATTTAAAGCCGTAAGCCTTTGAGTCACTGCCCCGCAAGTGGGATATGGCCACATACTGCCCGAGGGCTATCGGATGTAGAGCGACCTCGCTCCAGAGTGAGACCTTGACGATAGCCCGGTCGCTCTCTACCTCGAGATCAGTAATTGGGACTTCCCCTTCTCGGGTGGCCACCTTCCTAGTTGCTGCAGCCTGTGAAGAAAGCACAGCAGGGAAAATTTTTATTTTTTAAATCGATTATAAACTTTACCAAATTCTACTCACGTTAGTTACCCTTCCTTCGATTGATACAAAGCCAGACTTCTCCTTCACCTCCCGGAGTGTGACATTAAGAGAAGGGGGTAGAGTAAGTCATTTGCCCTCGATCGCTGAGGGGAGATTTACAGTAATCACTCTGACGGAGTCGGAAAAAGCGTATGTGTTAACCGGGACCATATCTGCCATGATTTCGGAACCGAAGGTGAACCCCCTGGCCTTCATGAATAGCCTCCTTGAAACACATTTAACCCTGATTGGGGATGGTCGGGTGTAAGGAGTTTCAGTGGAAACCGCTACGGATATTGGAGAAGTCATCTGAAAAACATTGAACACAATTGGTTATTGTCTTAAACACATCAGAATTAAATAAGTTGTTGGCCTCTAGATTGATTGAATAACCTCTGTTGCTACCCACCTATACGGTTTGACTACGGAGATGTTGAGCAGGGCCGCAGGGAACACAGGTCTCAGGCGATTTGAGGTGGACAATGATTGTGGGTGGCTAAATGCCTCCTATTTATCTGTTACAAGGCTAAATGCCTCCTATTTATCTGTTACAATAAGATGCCCAGGTGCTGTGAAGCTTCTTTCATCTCTATGGCTTCGGAGTAAACATGTTTATGTTTTGTCTGAGATCGATCGGGACCCCGTTTTAACCCGACATGTTATTAGATCGAGGTGTGCTGTATGGTTCATTTGGTCTGTAGTCAAATCTGATGTCATTTATGATTTAGTCACTTCAGACCTCACAACATCAATTTCTCCCTATTTCCGTAAGGTGACAATTTAATTTGACAAAAGTGAAACAATTACAGCAGCCGGGTAAATACGTAAGAGGGGGTGACTCGATCAACTTTGCGCTACTGATGTAATACTCTGAAATTAACTCTCGTGAACTCAAGCATTTTAGCTTGATCACAATAAATTCTTTGGATTCATGTCAGTTCATGTGACAGTTTGTCCTGAACGTGACCTGTAAGGCCTTGAAACGGATTACTTTACATGTGTTTTTGTTTTGTGATCGAGCAATGTGAATGGTTTCCCATTTGAACAATGTTCGATTTTTAGACACCTACCGTGCCCTCCATATGTATTGCCACAGTAAAGGCCAAATTGCAATTTTTCCTTTACACTCAAGTTATAGGAAAATAGATTCAAAGATGAATATGGGGCAAAAGTAGCCAAAATAATTTCACATTTGATTTATGTCAGTTTCAAAGCCTAGGGCACTGTTTCACCAACTAAGAATAACAGTCATGATTCCACTAGCGTTTTATGTGAGTATTGAGTATTGTTAACACGGTTTCAAAGGTTCAGAAAATGTGTAGGTTATAGCTTACAATACAGCACATGTTTCACAGGCATGCAGCGCTGGCTTACTAATCATGTTATTGATATCTGCAACTGTCCTGGACACGTCTGACATTGTGTATTCCTTCTGACATTGTCTATTCCTTCAGGACAACCAGTAAGTAGCCTAGTGCTTCTCATGCCATTACCCTCCTGCTGTAATAACCTGAGAAATGAACTCACGAACTCAAGCATTAGGCTAGCTCGATCGCCATACAATGTTTGTGTTCATGAAAGTTCTTTTGACAATTTGCCCTGATTGTGATCTGTAATGTTTTGAAACGAATTAGCTTAGCCTACAAGTATTTTTCTGATCGAACATTGGGAATTTCATCATCAAAAACAATGTCGAGGTGATGTGAAGCTTCTTTCATGTCACGGATACGAACCGAGGTGAAATCAGTTTTATATTCGAGATTCAACAGATATTCACATTAGTTCCTCCGTTCAAGCTCCCTTCCACATTTAGGGACCGAGAGAAAAGAGTAAACCAGGTAATTGCGAAATGTCAGAAGACGAATATAGTATCATTATGGACTCTCATCAACATCATTCCACTTGCTAAATATTATACCACATTGGAAATCAAATGTGGTATAATAATATACCATATTGTCAAAAAGATCTTTATTGATTCATCACTAA
Source organism: Esox masquinongy (assembly GCA_016801175.1). NCBI lineage: Eukaryota > Metazoa > Chordata > Actinopteri > Esociformes > Esocidae > Esox > Esox masquinongy. The sequence goes on along the minus strand of JACXGI010014713.1, from coordinate 6,702 downwards.
TCAATAAATCAATGGAAAAACATTTATTTTGGTATTTGATCAATATCTTTTTCAGTAATAGTAATAGGAACTTCAAACCTGGTGTATATTATTGTAGTAATAGCTGGCTTACTTGTTCAAGCGTTGTTTTGGTAGAAAAAATCTTTATTGATTTATTAATAATCAATAAATCAATAGAAACAGCTTTAATTCAGCATTTCTTCAATATCTTTCAATAATAGTCATAGGAAATTCAAACCTAGTGTATATTATTCTAGAAATAAGTGGCCTGCTTGTCCAAGCTTTACTTTGGTGAAAAAGTAATTATTGATTTATTAATAAACAATAAATCAATGGAAAACCATTTATTTCGGTATTTCTTCAATATCTTTTTCAATGATTGTCATAGGAACTTCAAACCTGATGTGTATTATTCTGATAATAGCTTCCCTACTTGTTCCAGCTTTGCTTTGGTGAAAAAGTAATTATTGATTTATTAATAATCAATAAATCAATGGAAAAACATTTATTTCGGTATTTCTTCAATATCTTTTTCAATGATTGTCATAGGAACTTTAAACCTGGTGCCTGTTATTCTACAAATAGCTGGCCTACTTGTTCAAGCTTTGTTTTGGTGGAACAACTCTTCATTGATTTATTAATAATCAATAAATCAATAGAAACACCTTTAATTCGGTATTTCTTCAATATCTTTTTCATTGATTGTCATAGGAACTTCAAACCTGGTGTATATTATTATAGAAATAGCTGGCCTACTTGTTCAAGCTTTGCTTTGGTGAAAAAGTAATTATTGATTTATTAATAATCAATACATCAATGGAAAAAAATATTTCGGTATTTCTTCAATATCTTTTTATTATGATTAATACAAATAGCTGGCCTACATGTTCAAGCTTTGACTTGGTGTAATTATGGACAAATTAATAATCAGTTCCTATGACAATCAATGAAAAAGATATTGAAGAATTACCGAATTAAATGTATTTCCATTGATTGATCCATAATTAATACATCAATAAAGGGTTTTTCACCAAAACAAACCTTGAAGATGTAGGTCAGCTGTTTTTAGAATAATATACATCAAGTTTGAAGTTCCTATGACAATCATTGAATGAGATATTGAAGAAATAAAGAATTAAATGTTTCCATTGATTTATTGATTATTGATAAATCCATAATCACTTTTTCCACAAAAACAAAGCTTGATCTAGTAGGCCAACTATTTTCAGAATAATACACATCAGGTTTGAAGTTCCTATGACAATCATTGAAATAGATACTGAAGAAATACAGATAAATGTTTTTCCATTGATTTATTGATTATTAATAAATAAATAGAGTTTTTCAACAAAACAAAGCTTGAACAAGTAGGGCAGCTATTTGTAGAATAATATACACCAAGTGTGAAATTCCTATGACCAATATTGAGAAATATATTGAAGAAACACCGAATAAGCGAGGTTTCAATCATTAATAAATCCATAATGAGTTTTTCACCAAACCAAAGCTTGAACAAGTAGGCCAGCTATTTCTATAATAATGTGCACCAGGTTTGAAGTTCCTATGACAATCATTGAAATAGATTTTGAAGAAATACCGAATTAAATGTGTTTCTATAGATTTATTGATTATTAATCAATCTATAAAGAGTTTTTCAACCAATACAAAGCCTGAACAAGTAGGCCAGCTATTTCTAGAATTATATACACCAGGTTTGAAGTTCCTATGACAATCATTGAAAAGGATATTGAAGAAATACCGAATTAAATGTGTTTCTATTGATTTATTGATTACAAATAAATCCATAATAAGTTTTTCATCAAACTAATGCTTGAACAAGTAGGCCAGTTATTTCTAGTATAATATACACCAGGTTTGAAGATCCTAAGTCAATCAATGAAAAAGATATTGAAGAAATACCTAAATAAATGTTTTTCCATTGATTTATTGATTAGTAATAAATCAATAATTACTTTTTCACCAAAGCACAGCTTGAACAAGTAGGCCACCTATTTCTAGAATAATATACACCAGGTTTGAATTTCCTATGACTATTATTGAAAAAGATATTGAAGAAATACAGAATTAATCTTGTTTCCATTGATTATTTGATTATTAATAAATCAATAAAGACTTTTTCCACCAAAGCAAAGCTTGACCAAGTAGGCCACCTATTTCTAGAATAATATACACCAGGTTTGAAGTTCCCATGACCATAATTGAAAAAGATATTGATGAAATACCGAAATTAATGTTTTTCTATTGATTTATTGATTATTAATAAATCAATAAAGAGTTTTTCAACCAAAAAAAAGCTTGACTAAGTAGGCCACTTATTTTTAGAATAATATACACTGGGTTTGAAGTTCCTATGACTTTCATTGAAAAAGATATTGAAGAAATACTGAATTAATCCTCTTTCCAATGATTATTATGGAGTACTAAATGTGCCATAATATGAAATAAATATATAAATAAATAAATAAAAACTTGAATATATAAATAAATGAATACACATTGCATTTGCATTGTGTACACTTATGCATCGTCCAAATGAAATATACATTTTATTTGGATGGTGTGAAGTTGTGCATCATCCATATGCAATGGGGCGGGATCTCACACATTTGATAGAGCTGTCCACATTGGACAGTGAGTTTTATGCTTGTAACACTGTGATTGGACACTTGAGAAGAAACCATCAGATGAGGCTGTCAATCATGTAGCACACAAATGAGTTTCAGTGCGCTCTTGTTATGGATACAGAATTGGGTCGCTTTGAGAACTATTTACCCAGAGAATTTATGTTGTTAGCATGTGGCCTGTTTTCAGTTAGGCTACTTTAATTGTGACACGTGCGTAATCAAGTGGAGGACTGGTTAAGTGGGTGTGTCTTGTTTGTGCCAGGCTGCCAGCACCGATCTATAGCTCAATAGTAGGCGTAAGCCTTTAGAAGGTATGAAAAATATAGACTTCACCGTGGCAATGTTTTTTAGTTGCCGATAGAATAAATAGAAGCAAGGTGTTAAACAGAGGGACCAGGTCCGGGCAGTCTGGACAAAACAGACACAACTTAAGTCATGTTTTCCACTTCCCTGTTATAATCGGATTTAACAATCATAACAAAACGTTACTCCCAACACCCATTCAAAAACTGAATAGGCCTGAATGTATCAGGCAGACTACGCATAGACATAAGCAATATGACATGGCTTATCCAGAGCAGCCCTAATGAGATACTGAAATCACTTTTTCCTTTCTATTCTCCGTGAGTGTTACTGGTATGTTGTGTTTGTTTACCATTTATGCAGGGAACACAAGCATGCAGGGTTGCCAAAATAAGTGTGGCGTGCAACTGAAAGTTCATTAACATCTATTGCCTGGTTGCTACTGTTGGTCAGTGGTCAATGTTGTCTCAATATCTTTCTCTAATTGTGTAGCCTCCTAGAAACTATACATTTCAATGGACTTAATACTGCAAATGTTTTTTTTCAAATACCAAAACTAGTCCAATTTAGAACATTAATTTGTTTAGAAAAAGAGCATGATGTGCTTTGTGATTTTGGAAAACTGCTTTGCACTTTTTACTGAGAATTTAATATCAATAAAACGTATCATGGCATAATATCGAGTAGGATGTAATTGAACAGTATTTAATATATTTTCATACAAGTTTATGGTGCCTACAAATTGTACCTAAAAACGTCTACAAGACCCGTATCTGTTAACCAGCCAACACTTGCCAGATTCTTCTGGGTTAATACAGGTTGTTCAAGGAGTGTAGTGTCAAGTTTCCAGTAACAGTGTTTTCAGTGTGCACGGACGTAATGGAATGGGAACACCTCAATCATACTGAATGTCCCACTCTTATATTTCATTTGGATTGCGCAGACAAGCAAACAATAATAAAAAAAACCCATTATAATTACATTATTAAAAATATAAATAAATATATACACATTGCAATTGCATTGTGTACAGTCATGTATCATCCAAATAAGCCAAACATTTCATTTGGATGGTGTGAAAGTTTTGCATAGTCCAAATGCAATAGACATTTCATTTAGATGCTGTAAAATTGTGTGTTGTCCAAATGCAATAGACATTTCATTTGGATGGTGTGAAGTTGTGCGTCATCCAAATGGAATAGACATTTCATTTGGATGGAGTGAAGTTGTGCGTCATCCAAATGCAATAGACATTTCATTTGGATGGAGTGAAGTTGTGCGTCATCCAAATGCAATAGACATTTCATTTGGATGGTGTAAACTTGAGTGTTGTGCAAATGCAATAGACATTTCATTTAGATGGTGTGAAGTTATACATCGTCCAAATGCAATAGACATTTCATTTGGACGGTGTGAAATTGTACATCGTTCAAATGCAATGGGGCGGGACCTAACACATTTGACAGAAGTGTTCTCATTGGACTGCAGTGTTTGTGCTTGGAACACTGTGATTGGACATTTGAGTACAAACTATCCGATGAGCGCTGTCAATCAAGTAGCACACGAACAAGTTCCATTGTTTCCTTGTCCGTTATGGATACACAATTGGGCTACTTTGAGATCTCTTTAACCAGAGAATTTATTTTGTTTGCATATGGCCTGTTTTCAGTTACTTTCATCGCGGCAACCGCATGATCAAGTGGAGGACCGGAGAAGTGTGTGTCCATGCTGCCAGCACCGTTCTATAGCTCAGTAGTAGGCGTGAGCCTTGACAAGTTAGAGTCGTTTGTAAACGTCCATAAAGATAAAGATTTCACCGTAGCAAGGTTTTTAGTTGCCGATAAAATACAGACGCAATGTGTTAAACATAGGGAGATGGGCCAGGTCGCGCAGGCTGAACAAAACACTGAACAAAACTCAAGTTGCGTTCTTCACTTCCCGTTATAATCGGATTTAACATTCATAATAACATATTGCTCCCGAATGCCACGGTTATAGTTGGTTTTCCCGTTTATGGTGACGTAGCAAACAAAGTGAATTATTTTATAGAGATATTTAGCTTCCTCGTGGACGACTGGATCGTTATTTACCACATGCTTTACAATATTCACAACTTTTTTAGGGAAAGTGAATTTAAAACACTGGGGCCATTTGAATAACAGATTAGTTAATTTAAAACGTTGGGATATTTAAAATGAAAAGCTTGACACCTGCGCACATCTCTCTCAAAACTGACCGGACATCTCTTGACCCTAATGACCCAATGTCAAAAAGCAATAAAATAGGTTGGTAAACCGGTACCCAAAAAACAGTTATAGAGTTTCATTATTCTCTCTTTACCGTTCAGTCATTCGTTGAAGAACTCAAGAAAAAACTCACCAATTCAAAGAGGATTTTGCTCTCTTAACACGTTAAAAGGTAAGATATGGTGATAATGTAATATTATATTTAACTAAGATGATGATGAAAGCCCCTTAAACGAGTTTCTAAACTCTTAGGATTTTCGACATGTCGTTTGATCAGTTTCTATCGGAAGTCATCGACCTAACGGAATCAAGGCCTGAAGAAGAGGTCGAAGCTCCGGGCAGTTCCTCTCCATCAGGATATGTTATAGGTGAGATTTAATTCATTTATTGATTTTAATTTCATGTAATTAATTGTTTTTAAAACTGTAATGTTGTTTTTATAGCTGACTCCGCCACCGGATTCAAGATCGTTGTATAGACCATGGAACCTGCCCTCACATAAAGTTGTTTCCAGGCTTATAGAGGAATTTAATGGTGAAGATGGAAATGACGAGCTACTCCCCTTCTATACAAATCCCAATTTTCATGACAATTCACAAGAACTCTACGCTCCGACTATTCCTTCTTCTCCGAAGTTATTACATAATCAGATACAGATTTCAGCGCAAGTGCATCGAAGTTATTCACCAAGCTCTTGGTCTGATCCAGGATATCTGCAAGAAGTTGCTACTTACGGTAAGAATTCTATAAAAAATAAATCATTATTTTATGTACGCTTCATTTATCGTTTTTTAAAAATTGTAATTACAGATTCTGACGAGGCGTACAGAGATTTACCCGAAGTTCTCCTGAACCCTGCACAGAATAAAAACAGCAAAACTGTTTCTCTGCAAAATTGCCGACAACAAACCCTGGATCGGTTTCTACCTAGCGCTCAAGCTGTAAGAAATGGTAAGTATTATCTTAAACGTTATATTGTAAAACGTATTACACATTTTTCTAATTAGGTCTATTTAATCCTTTCAGACAACGTAGATGTATCAGGTTTCGAAGATCCGCAAGATGGCGGTGCTGATCAACTTGCTCCTGCATCCTCCAGAGCAAGACGGCTTGAGACAAGACGGCTTGAGACAACACGGCTTGACGAGCGCAAGTAGTAATGATGTTGTTGTTCAGGGTAACCGTGTTGTTGGTTCTATAACCCCACCTCGCGAATCATTGTTTGAGAGTTCTAATAGTGAAGACGAAGCAGATCCACATTTGTTTTTCAGAAAAGAGCTTGCAAGGCTTGTAAAAGCTAGGGAAGATCAGTTACTGTTGAAGTACCGACCTAAAGTACTTCCCCGGGTTGGTTAATGAGAAGAGATTAAGAGGAGACAAAATCGCAGTGCCGGCAATTCTCTTTATTCCCCCATACAGATATATCTGGAGACAGTGTGGCACTCAGTCCAACAGAGTCTGACACAATCACAGCACACACAGTTCTTATAGCATGAGCCCCCTACCCT
>JACXGI010014712.1:0-18582 GCA_016801175.1 Esox masquinongy | reverse complement strand
TTGGGTCGTTGTCGTGCTGAAAGGTGAACTTCCTCTTCATCTTCAGCTTTCTAACGGATGCCTGAAGGTTTTGTGCCAAAATTGCCTGGTATTTGGAACTGTTCATAATTCCCTCCACCCTGACTAAGGCCCCGGTTCCAGCTGAAGAAAAACAGCCCTAAAGCATGATGCTGCCACCACCATGCTTCACTGTGGGTATGGTGATCTTTGGGTGATGTGCAGTGTTGTTTTTGCGCCAAACATACCTTTTGGAATTATGGTCAAAAAGTTCAACCTTGGTTTCATCAGACCATAACACATTTTCCCACATGCTTTTGGGGGACTTGATGTTTGTTTTTGCAAACTTCAGCCGGGCTTGGATGTTTTTCTTTGTAAGAAAAGGCTTCCGTCTTGCCACCCTACCCCATAGCCCATTCATATGAATAATACGGGAGATTGTCGCATGTAGCACACAGCCAGTCCTTGCCAGAAATTCCTGCAGTTCCTTTAATGTTGCTGTAGGCCTCTTGGAATCCTCCCTGACCAGTTTTCTTCTTGTCTTTTCATCAATTTTGGAGGGACGTCCAGTTTTTGGTAATGTCGCTGTTGTGCCATATTTTCTCCACTTGATGATGACTGTCTTCACTGTGTTCCATGGTATATCTAATGCTTTGGAAATTCTTTTGTACCCTTCTCCTGACTGAAATCTTTCAACAATGAGATCCCTCTAATGCTTTGGAAGCTCTCTGCGGACCATGGCTTTTGCTCTGAGATGCAACTAAGAAAATGTCAGTAAAATCCTACTAGAACAGCTGAACTTTATTTGTGATTAATCAAAGTCACTTTAAATGATGGCAGTTATGTAATGACTTCTATTTAACATGAGTTTGAATGTGATTGGTTAATTCTGAACACAGCCACATCCCCAGTTATAAGAGGGTGTGCACACTTATGTAACCAGGTTATTGTAAGGTTTTTATTTTTCATTTTTCCCCCTCGAAAATTTCAGTTTGTTTTTCAATTGAATTGTTCACATTATAGGTCACATTAAAAGTGTAAAAAGGTCTGACATGATTTATCTTTGTCTCATTCTTTTACATCACAAAAACCTGGCATTTTAACAGGGGTGTGTAGACTTTTTATATCCACTGTATATGCCTGCTACTTAGAGATTCGGTTTGATAAATAAATGCTGGAAACAAGTTGGCTCCCTACATCGAATAAAATGGACAACATGCTATATTGCATGTACACAAAAAAATATTAGGAGAAGAAAATAATTGTTTTGAAATGTTTTGCAACTTTTATCCGGGTCTGTCCCACCCCTGTGTGTAGAGTAGCCTGATGATTATTAATGAATGCATTCTAATTAATTCAACGAGAAATCAATCATTACAACTAGATTTTCTACTCAAATAATTAGTCTTAATAGGCACTTTATTTTTCACGTCATGTGATTAGGTGACCTGCAGGGGAGTTTAAGTCAACAGATTGTTCCCAGTTCCCTTCCAACCATACACTGATGTCTCATCAATATAGTTAGTGATCGTGATGATTTAAGTCCCAACACAGCAGGAGGTATATAGCTCTCTGAATTGAGAGACAGCCAGTTGTCAGGCTCTCCAGGGTTTTTATGGAAGAGTAGGTGATTAGAGGGTAGATTTTGTTTGTTAGGGCATTGTCTATTGCAGAGAATTTCACCAGAATGATATGAGTAAATATAGCATTATGGACATAACATCCACTTGGAAATATAGGCTCACACAAAATATACTTTGTTCTTTGTATTTCTTACTGTTTTAAAATAATGTACATTACATTTTTCTCTAATTCTCCGAAAGTGCAAGTAAAATAGCCTGAGTACCAGTTTCTTTAGTTTGCATTTCTCTCCCTATAATTTGCGAAGGATTCACACCCTTGTTCAGTCTGTAAATATGAACATTTTATGATTAATGAGATTGAGAACCGAGGATTTCATTATGGCTTGATAATTCTCACAGTTATCCTCCAATCACAGTGATTATAGAAATATTTTAACTTTTAGTGTTGAGGACAATTCCTTGTAAATTCTATCTAGTCCATTTAGAAAATAGACATTAAAATTTGCTTCAATGATTTTGATGAGTTGTATTCATCTTTGTGTCATAAACAAACATTTACTTAACCTGTATAGCTAGACTTAACAGAATATGTCATGTGTGGTTTTGTACGGACATCTTACTACCAACTAAATTGTATCTCTAGTCTTTCCAATGACTTTGGTACAGTCCTAGTCTCTGAACGTCTCGTTCCCCCTCATGTCTTTAAACCGGAAAAGGAAACAAACCGTACCGCAATGAAGTGCCTTCCTGACCCTTCCTCGGGATGGTCATTCAATGTTATGTGTTTGTGAATCTGTTGGATTTCCAGTGTGATCTTGCTGTCCTGCCTCTATTGCTGCTGAATAACTCCTCTTTCCCTTCCCTCAGCAGCTCTCCCAGCTCCCCCAAAGCACTGAAAGTGAAGCAGGAGGATGGGGTGGAGAGAGTAACAGAGATAAGGGAACCCCTAACCAGCTTAGGTAGGAGATGGGCTGTTTCAAACAAGGAACATGGAAGAAGCCAAATCAATGAGACTCAGACTGCTCCCTCCCAATGAGAGAGTGAGAGAGTGAGAGAGAGAGGGGTCTGGCTGGGGCTGCTGTTTCTGCTACTCTAGTTCCTGTTTTATACCCCAGGAAGGCTTTCTCTCATCTCTGGCTTTCATCCCTGGTTTATTTTCTGACTGAGCAGGGCGGAATGAGTTGAATACCTGTTTCCACCTCTCATTGAGTTAGTTTGAGACGTTTCCCATTTAGTTTGTGTTGAGTCCTTAGTGTTGCTGGGGTTATGCGGATGTTTCTAAGTGAAACTGCCCTGTCATCGTTCCCACCCTTCTGAGGAGTCCCTCCGGTCCTGGAGGACTGGAACAATTGTCATCTCTGTGACAGCTCTGTTAGTGCTGATGATGGAAGGAGGCTGTGTAACCCCCTGGGCTGCAAAGTTGTGACTGTGTAGGCTTTTTATAGTTGCGGGAGGCTGGGGGTGGCTTGTTGTTCAGCAGTAGTAGTCTGTTAATGGTCTTCGGGTTCCAATCCCTGTATTGGTAACACTTTGGCCTTTTGATTTCCGAGGTTTCCACGGAGGTCAGAGCCGTTAGGATTGCACTGTATTGAAACCTCTGGGGGGTTTTGTGACGACAAGAAAATATGTTTAGATACTGGACTTTGATTGTCATTTACAGTTGGTTCTTCTGTCATATGTGCCTCTGTTGGTTGTATGGATGAGGTCTATCATTGCAGATTTTATGGTGCTAGTGCACTGTCTCAATTCGACTTGCGATTAAGTATTTAGTGCTGGTCTGTAACTGTTTGCTCCCCACTCATGCTGCCCTTTAGTTGATACTTGAATAATGCAGATCGGCTTGTAGAAATGTTGAAACTGTTAAGTTACTGTTAGTAAAACAGTGTTCCTAAAGGATAGAAATCTTTTTACATGGCAAGAAGATAAAGATGAAAGATTACTTCTTCTATGCAAATGTCGATCGATGCGGTTATATAAAATATTCTCCTAGCAGATGCCAATTAAATTCATCCCAAAGGGAAGGGGCCTCTGTAGTTTTAGCTGCTTCATGAAAGCAGCTAAAACAATGGTGGCAGCAGACATGATTAGGAATATGCTTCCAACCTGAAATCATTGTGCATGAAAACTGAAATACATTTCGAATTGTAAGTAATGAACAGGGGCGTAAATGAGAGCTATGAGTCGTGCACCTCCACAGTGTCTGCTGAAGTGGCAGGCATCCCAGAACTAAAGAGTCACAGAATTCACATTTTGCTCACCAGAGACAGAGTCACACAGTGGGCTAGTTGAAGAAGTTGACTCAGCATTAGGTTCTCCCTGGCCAGTTGTTACCCTGGTTTCTGTTAACATTTCACAATAATTGCGATGTTCATCTGTAAACAGTTGAATGCAAACTTCCTTGAGGTAACTCGCTTTTCAGATGAGTTAACTCAAGCGTTTTCCTATAATACGAGCCGAAGTACCATGATGTGCATGGGTTAGTAGTGCAGGGTTAGGGTTAGTGCAGGATTTCTTCATCTATGGATCAGGTCTGAAGTGGGCCCTGGCTATGTGACCTGGTACCAAGATACAACAATACATGAATCCAATGAACATTGTAACAGGACAATTAGGTCATTGATGTACAGTAATTAATTTTCCCTCTCCTGAGTTAGATCACAGCTAACTGAAGTAACATTGTGTCATTTTTAATTGCAGACAGTGGTAAGGTCTTGAATACTACACTCTCAGAAGGAAAGATTATTGGAGTATCCTTTGCTTTGAAACTGCGGGAGAACCCTTGTGTCAAAGGGAATTGTAAGGAACTATTCATACTTCTTACTAAAAGAACCATATAAAAACCTACTCACAAAGATCTACACCAAAAAAACTCAGTGAGGAACCATTGAAAAGGGGTTCTTTGAAGAGCTTATAGGGGTTCCCCGACAATTTCAATGTAAAGAACTGCTAAAGGACCTTCTCAGATTGTACGAAGTAAGGTTTTACTTCTACTTTACATTGACATGTCATTTTGAGTTACAGAGGGATTTGCAATAGTCAGTGACTGTGTAAAATATTCTTACTGTGGTACTGCCACCCCTCCTTCCCCAGCCCTAATAATTTCCCCACTAGTGTCAAATGTAGTGTTGGCAGCAGCAGTGATGTTGGCAGCTAGTAGGCTAGGTGTAGGTTGTGGCGTTGTGTACTGTACTGTGTGGGTACACTGGAGTTAAAGCTGTATTTCTGTGCCGAGCTGCAGCCTTCCCTGACCCTGAAGCTGTAGAATGTTTTGACATGTTTCCACTGCAAAACATTCTTGAAAATTTCAGATGTTGGTTAAATGAATAGAGCAGACAAGATTCCAAAATGAACAGGTCAGAGAGCCCCCCCCCCCCATAGCATATTTCCAGCTCAACAATCCTGAATCTAAAAACCTACTTAGAATTCCTGAGTTGCTGAGAATCCAGACATAAACACAATATTCAACCAAATAAAGTAAATCAATTGTTTTATATAAAAATAATTAAGGATGCACCGATATATATCGGCAAGCAACTGATATCTGCTGAATGTAGACTTTAAATATGCACAGTATTTCTGACCAATTGTAATGTATCCAGCACACTCTTTTTGGACCAGGCAAGCAACTTCCGAGTGTGCATGGTCTTCAGTAGGGGCGAGGGAGAAAGAGCGCACCACAACAACCTATGCGGTACCGTAGCCTAGTGGAATGGATCGTTGAAAGTTTGATTTCCAGTGCTAGATACTTTTCACCTGAAGATTTCCTGAAACGTTTGTGTTTTGTTTCCCACTTGTGGTGGCTTTGAATGTTAGATTGCATTTAAACTGCAACTGCTAGCAACAACTTACTGCAAATTACTACAGGACAGTCAGATTCTAGTCAACTAGCGAGTGGCAGCAGACGCATGCAAGTGCTGTTGTCTCTGTTAACATGGTAAGCTCCTTTCACGTGCAGCCAGACATTTACAGTCTGTAATATTTAGGCTTAGAGTAGACTCTTGTAAGGTCAAAAGCTTTTTTGTAAAGTGAGCAGCAGTATATCATGTTTCTTGTTACTAGAAATACTTTTATTCTTTTTTTTCCCAAAATTTTTACACCGCATACGCGTTTGTTTTGTGTTTTATGATGTAAAGGAATCGGGGTTGACTGCCAAAATTACTGGCCAGTAGATTTTGAATCTACCTGGCACATTTGCTGGGGAACCAAATAGTTAACTTGATGCCCAACATAGAAGAATTAAGTGCTTTTAAAGTTCCAAACTATGTCAGAGAGCTTAACGATTTTCCGATACACTGCTAATTAAAAAATATTACTCCCTAGCAAAGGAATCCCAATCCAAAGACCAACAATGGAATTTAAAGTTTTTAAAGAAGATTTTAAAGTGTTAAATACCATACCTACTTTTTTTTACTACATTTATATCCAGGCATTGTATAATGTACAATTACTGAAAGGGAATGTGTATTTGTCATATATAGATTTAGTTAATATAGTTATTAGACTTACTTTAGAGAGTCTTCTGTCATTAAAATATATGAAAAGATAACGATTTTATGATTCTGTTTACTTTTGCTGATATAGAAGCATCATCAGAAGCAATTTTTTAAATGTAATCTATGCCAGGCTACACGGGTATAGAGAGAACAAAACATCGGTATCAGCCAATTGTGGTATATGAATCCCGGCATCGGACAGTCATTTTGTCATCGTTTCATCTCTAAAACTAATTATAACAAAGTACTGTTTTGTTAATAATAATAACCACCTTTGACTACTCTCCAAGCATGGGGAAGCTGGAAGAACGCTGAGCTCTGTATGGCGTATTAGTTGTTCCTCGTTGCTCAGTGGTTGTGTGGCAGTGTCACGTGGATCTGTGTCTGGAACTGTCACTCACCGCATAACATTACTCTAGTGAAAAATGTCAAAGCGCCCTTCCATTGAATCTACATTAATAGCAGGGTTTGTTTAAGTTCATGATTTTTTTTGCAGTGTGTGCAGAGGCGGATACGGTTGACTCGTATCATAATCCACTGTCCCGTGGCTATATCCAGGCGGATTTAGGGTCATCATGTTGTTTGGCTAAATGGCGGGTGGGTTGTGGGCGGATTGAATGACTTTGCTAGGCCTCACATATATATTTTTTGCAATAGAAATCAAAAACTAGGCCTTAGTATGCCTCTCAAAGTAAGATACGTGTCAGCTGCCGGTGTCGCTCAGACAGCGTGAAAGGCTTGCCTTGAACGACTCTACACAAACTGTATGTTCCAGCCGCATTTTCTATATTTGCAGATTTAGGTTTGGGTCAGGACTTTGGAATGTCACTTTATTCATATAGTCTGGCAGTTGCAGATGGTCTTATTTGGAATGACTGGTCTGTGTGGGTGGAAAAACAGACAACTGGGTGTTCATGTTAAGATGTGTTATTAAAAACAAACAGGTATCACAGAATTTGATTTTATAGGGCCCTACCTTCTGAACACTGGTGCCACAACTGAGTGCTCTGTTGGTATTTAATGTATATACCTGATTTGGCCAAGTTAATGACGTGTAGGCACAGGCCTAGTGGATTGGATATCAGCTTATATTTACTAAATTTAGAGATGTCTTATAAATTATAAGAAAGAAAGAACATTCAAACCAAGTATTATCTTGTCTCAGTTTAATTTCTCGACTCATTAATCTGTTAGTTCTTGTGTTGTATTTAATGTGTTCATCAATCATGATTCAGGCAGTATTCATTGGCATTTATCAAATGAGTCACTGCATGTGTTGGCAGCAGTTTTTGAATGCAGCCTTTAATTCAATGCTCAACCCCGAACATGAAAACTGTTATGCGGGCTGAGTGGAGCGTGATTACTGTACATCAGAGGTATACATCTCTCATTGCTTATTAGCCATTCTAAATGAACCAAACAGTGACTACTGCTAGAAGAAGACAGGCCCTCACTGAGTGCCACCTGACCTTTCATCACTCTGAGCGGTACATGTACTGAGGAAGAAGTAACCAACCTTCAGATATGTTATCTTTTGGATTGTTAAGTTAAACAAGCTGGTCTATAAAATTGAAACCTTTAACGGCTAGAAGTGGTAATAGTACCACACAGTCTACCAGATATCTTCCCCTGCCTATGGAAAACAAGCCAGTCTTCAATTTCATTGACTCATGAAACCATTGTGCTTTCCACACTGCAACCAATTGCCAGGTTATTTAGAAGTCTCTGTTTTTGTCATCGAAAACTTAATTCTTGGCCATACCGTATAAAAGACATGACACGTTATCAGTGCTACATTTTTTCTTTCAATGAATTTTAAATATACTGACAGGTGACCAATTAAACGAAAAAACAACTTAAAAAGTCTCTGTAAGGTGTTGGGCCACCACAAGCCACCAGAACAGCTTCAATGCCCTGCACCTCACTTTTGAGCATGATTTCCAACCCTATTTACTGATGTCTTTCCCATAGATCTAATTGCAGATGTAACTTTAGTCACTGTTCCTGTTGAAACGCTAGCCAGTTGAGCAATTTTTGTGACTGATGCTCCTCCCATCTGTGCCCCGCAAATGAAACCTTTTTCATAGTCGCTTAAGATCCTTTCCGGCTGCCATCTTTTAACTTGGATCTCGCTTAAGATCCTTTCCTGCTCAGCTTTTTTTTTATAAATTCCGCAGAGAATGGTAGGATGTTAATTGCTTAATTGTATCTTGCAGTACATCTGTACGGAAGCATTTGCCTGACCTGCCAACATGCATGCATTTTGCGTGCCAACTACACAATTCTCTGTCCATGTACGCAGGTACGAGATCCAAGTTAAAAGTACGCAAAAATGAATAGGGCCTAATTATTGTTATCATTTTTACACTTTAATAAAATCCACTGAGTAGATCTAATATCCTGATTCTCGAGATGCAACACAGAGACATGTACAGAGTTTGTGTCAATGGACATGGAGATGAATACATCATTATTTGACGTAGCTGCATCTGCCCGTTCTGTTTGTTGTGACGCTGAGTTTGCTGACGGCCGGCTGTAGGTTAACACAGTGGTTCCCAACCAGGGGTGCTTGGACCTCTGGGGGGTACTTGGCCTCTCCACTGGGGGTACTTGAAAACACTCGTGACACCATAGGTTTTACTAGAGAAATTAACATAAGGGTGTACATCAGGGGTACTCCAAGCAGTGAAAAATCTTTTTGGGGGTACAGTAACTGAAAAGGGTTGGAAGCCACTGGGTTAACACATGGACAAATCCCTTTTCGTCTCAGTGTGTGTGAAAAGTTTGCATGTGTTAACGTTGTGTAGCATATTCCTAGCTAAAATGCGAGCTAATGGTTTTGGTCTGCTTGTTGGCCATAAGTTAGTTATTTGTTTCAAGCTAATGTTAGCGGACATAAGATGGACATTCAGTGGGCTCTTAAATGTCACCAGTTCTATTGCATTTGCTAGTTAAAGAAATTAAATGCAAATGCAAAAATAACTGTTTGCATTTGTGCTGACTGTGTTACATTTATATTTTCCACGTAATTTTATGAGGGTCACGCAAGCTGATAACTAACTGTAATTTTGGTCACAAAAAGCATTACAAAAGTATAATCCAAACTAAATACAGACATCTTGGCATTAAATGGAGTTGGGAGTTTAGAAGACTGCTTGATGAAGAATGAAGGGGGGTCTGGTATTAGCTATGGAGGTAATGCTTCTAAAATGCCTTTGCACTAGATTTGAGATTCAATCAATTAAAAAATCTGAAAAGATGTATGCACTGCCAAGAAATACAATAGGCACCATTACATAGGCTCAAACAACAGACTTTTCTAGCGAACTGCATTCAGATTCCCTTAGCGGTAGCATACAAAGCTTTGTTTAGCTAGTTTGCGGTCTGTGTCCATGCAATCATTTTTTTTTTTTTTTTCAAAATGATTTTGCTTTTAGTGTTGATTAGGCACCATGTCTAAAAAGGCAATTCCTGTAATTGCCCCTGTCTGAGAGTTGACAAGCGTTCCTCTACTGTAGAGACTAAACTTGGGGGCATATCCTAAGAACAACTTCATAGATAACTGTCTCCGTTCGACACTGTACATGAACTGGAATAAATATACAGACAATCTGTGCTAATTCCACAAAACATATTTATTTTATGTTTCGTAAATACCTCTGACAGAACTCAACCAAGTGTGATCCATAGTGTTTGTCTAAGCACATGTGCTCATGAAACAAATGTAAGCGTAGGTACCACGCAGTAACAGAATTAGCAGCTGATTTAGCAAATCTTTGTTACTGCAGCCAGTCAGTAAAGCTGTGTCAGACAATGAGTGAGGAGACTGAGAGAAACAGACAGGGTAGCAGCAGCAGTAACCCCTGACCCCCACCCCCTCCCCAAAAATGTAGACTTTTTTCAAAAAAGACGAGGGGTTTTCAAAGTCTCCATTTTCAAAACACAAACCATCCAAAAGTGCACTGTAATGTACATGTAAATGGAATGCTGTCAAGAAAGAAAGTGTGGGGGTAAAAAAAACTGAAACCATCCAAAGGTGCTCTATGATGTACATGTAAATTCAATGCTGTCAAGAAAGAAAGTGTGGTACTCTAAAAATTTGGACATGGTTAGCAGGTCTGATCTGAATTTATGTTCCTCCACTCATTTATTCAGGTATTTCCTTTAATTTGTCACCCGTCTTAATAAAGCATGTAGTGCCGTAACTTCTATAACTAGGCTGTGATACGTGGAGATAAAGGATAACCAATTGTTCAACACTTTGTTTTATCGTAACAACCAGTGTCTGCGTTTATGTATTTTTTTCTGCTGAACAACAAGTTTTGTTTGCAATAGTAAAATTCGAATAGGTCCTTCTCCCTTTGTTTTGCAACTTAAAAGGTTTGTTTGGCTAAATGCATATAACCTTGGTAGCATGACCATTGCCAGACATTTAATCACTAAATTCTTCTTAAATAGCATTTTGTTTTGCAAGTGTGTATGGACCCATTGCCGCCGACTAAAACCAGGACCCCAGCTCCAGAACTCAGTCTTTGGCCATAAAGACTTGACCATTAGTGTCTGGTCAACTCAGTTTTAGCCATAGGGAGTTGTTTTATGTATCGCCTTATAAATTGTAAAAACATTTGGTTTAGTTCAGCTTGGCAACCAGCTTTCCAGGTTTCTGATTTATTTATTTTGTATAAATTGTAAAAACATTTAATTTAGTAGGTTTTGTGGAAAGCCTATCAGCCAGAAGACTGTTATCATATTAGCGTAATTGCTTACAGCTAAACCAATAGGTAGGCAAACAGTGCACAGACCCATATTGGCTCTTTAAAAATGTAAAGGGTGACATGGATAATTAGCATTTTCTTCCTGTTTTATTATGTAGCATTTTGTTGACATCCTGCATAGTTAAATTCCATCTGTTGGATTTTGTAAAACAAATTCCTACTGGGGTGTGAACCTTTGAATGCTAAAATATGTATTTCATGTATTTTTATTATTTTATTGACAGCAGCGTGGGATGCTAGGCAGAGGAGGGAGCTGTTGTGGAGGGGGAGCACAGACTGTCAGGCAAGCCGGGGCGTGAAACACCTTCGTCACGGGCATGTGTGCTTAGATCACTGTACCTGATTTCGATATCATTATCATTTACAAACAATTCCTAAACCAACCTAATTGTTATTCACTGTGCACAAAAAAATATTCTTAGCCATGTTATAGCCTAAGTAGATGGTAGGTAAATTGTCTAATTTAAATAAACCAGAGAGGAAGGTGATTTTAGACTAACTTTAAAAAGTTATGGTATCAGTCATTTTTATGGCGAAACTGGTGGGACAGCCTGGAGACCACACAATTTCCTAGTCTACTGATTGATAAGCCCTGCCTTAATAAAGTTGTGAGTCTTTGCAAGTCAAGAAATTGTGCGATACAGGATTTAACTATGATGTACAGCCATTAATTACTGATAGGCCTAAAGTGCATGTTGGTGACAGTCTGCCTGGTCGCTGATTTGTCTGTTCTGTGTCCCTCCCCTTTTCCTTGTTATCTGACTATGAAATGGAAGAGATTGTTATTAAAACAGGCAAATTCCTGTATTCCTGGCACTACTCTGAAGTTCAATAAGATTTCAGTTAAATTAATGTGGATTTAAGATATCGTAATAGTAAATGCTTTACCACCTGATAGCAACACATGAATGCAGAATTGTTCAAAAACATTGTATTCTGGCTTGCTTTAAAGCTAAAGTGCAAAATATTGAATTACTCCAAAATCAGTGCATCCCCTGTCAAAAGTTTAGTATCTGGTCCCATCTTCTTGGCATGCAAGGTCAACATCTGGCTTGTAACCTGCATTGAAAAGCTATTTGATGAAACACAACAAAAAAGTCTTTAGGCAGCGTCAGATAATGTAGATTTAAGAGTTAGGCTAGATGTTGTTCTTTCTTGCCATGAATATGGGACCGAATACTAACTTTGTGACTGGGGATGCACTGATAAAATGTTTTGCCAGTACCGACTGACATTCATTAAACACAATTGGATGACACTGATGTTTAGTCATTTAATATTTGCTTCTGATGCTCCTAATTTCAAGAAATGCAAATTGAATCCTACCAAAGTTATTTTTCTATACATTTTAATGACAAAAGATAATCAGAAAAACATTCACCCTGACTTGCACCCCGATCTCAGCCCAAGTTGTTAACATTCAACCTCGATTATGAAAATATCCTTGGGAAGGCAAACATTAGGCTGTATGTTAGAACATGTATCCGACTGTAGTGGTATATATTTCTTAGTCAACTGTGTTTGTCCATGTCTTAAACAATTAACCTGTACACTGATTTTAGTCTGATGTCCATGAATAACCTGTTGTGGTCGCAAAGCTTTTTTTTTTTTTTGCCAAAATACAGTCTGAAAAACAATATTTTATGCTTAATTTAAGATAAAGCACTACAACTTTCCCGCCTTTTTTTGGTCAGTATCATACTGCTAATATTTTTGTATGAAGCGTATTCGCTCACTTGTTTGAGCCATTTAATGACAGGAAAAGTAAACCTTAAAATACACCAGTTATATTACCCAGGTATTGTAAACATTGTAATTATTTGTAGATAAGACACAAACGCTGTGTAGGTTTTGTATGTTTTGAAGAATGAATATACAAATGGTCATGGCTCTATAGCTACTGTATGTTTTGTTGCAGACACTGAACCAATGGATGACATGAGCACACAAATTATTGGCTAATTTAAGTCATTTCAACATTTTTTAATGGCCTGATGGTAACACAGCACCTCCTTTTCCTATTAAAGTTTGAGGGATGGGACTGTTGATGTAACCGCTGAAATTCGTGGAGCAATGGATGCAATGACTGGCCATCTACCATATCAAACCTGTAGTTTTAACTGTGTTTTAAGAATGTGGTTGGTTTGCAGTTACTGTGTGGTCTCATATATCACAGCCTTCAGGTGGATTTGAATGTGGGTGGTTTGAATCCAGAACGTTGATTGGCTAATAGCCATGGTTTATGAGACTGTATGACATCACTTCGCTCTAATTGCGTTGGTAACAGGATTATAAACACAGTAATGCATCTTGGGGGTTGTTGTATACTACCAATACACCATGGCTAAGCACTGTGTACAGGCACTCTGCAGTGCGTTGTGCCGTTGTATATTGGCCTTAAACCACACCCTCTCGTGCCTTATTGCTTACATATTCCGCAGCTGTCAGCCAATCAGCCCTCCGAACCCCCGGATTTTTAATCTTAATTCTAAAGTGCATGTAGCTACTGCAGATTAATAGTGGAAGTGTTTATTTTTTAGCAGCTGTGAGCAATGGTCTCTGGTTTGCATTGCTTTGACCCTCTTTCATTGTAGCCTGGCTATTCTACATGGCCGTTGTCATTGACTGCGTGCACTACGGTTTTCTGCATTTTTTTCCCTTATCCTCTGCTCTCTCGGGCTCATGCGTGCACGCTGTCCACGCTGCTCGTGCACAGCCTCTGGCTCACCGTCACGTGTAAATGTCGACCTCCGAAATGACATGCTGTTGTTAACTTTGTCTTATACTCGCTAACTTTGACTCATACTTATTTATGGCATGTTTGCCTGTCTTCTAACATAATACCTGCTGGGTTTGCATTTACCTTATTAGCTCAAATCGTCCAAGGATGTTTTCAGGGGTTTTTTTCTTGTTGTTTTTTTAGCATTATGGGAATAGTTCTATAGTAGTCATTTATTTTTATTCTGCTTTTGTGGGTAGTATGTATTTTCTGCCTTGGTGTTCCATTGACGCAGTAGTACACGGTTGTGGTAGACATCTGTTTTTTCACGGCTGTGCTGCGGTGATAGGTACGAGGCAGAAGCAGAGGGACCTAGCAAGTGGCTATGTCATGCTGAGCTGAACAATGTGCAGGCCGGCACTCTTTCCATAGTTGTTTTTGATGAAACAACTGTGGTCACTTTCACAAGGTTGTTGTTATACTTTTCGAACTAAGAAAACACTTTTGCTTCTCATATTGATTTCTGAAATCCCAAAACTAGTGTGTGTTTTGCTGTCTGCTAGACAATCCTGCCCAGATGTCTTGCGATGTTTGGCGTCTGGGTTTAGAAGCTCTGTGACTGTAGTTTTTCTTGTAGTGCCACTTTTTTTTTTTTTTTACTCAATGAGATTTTGGTAAATGAGGCTCCTGGTGGTTCCATTGTCAGTCTGAAGCTCTTTACACTTGACATTTACATGTGGTTGA
Source organism: Esox masquinongy (assembly GCA_016801175.1). Classification (NCBI taxonomy): domain Eukaryota; kingdom Metazoa; phylum Chordata; class Actinopteri; order Esociformes; family Esocidae; genus Esox; species Esox masquinongy. The sequence goes on along the minus strand of JACXGI010014712.1, from coordinate 4,271 downwards.
TGTCATCTCATCCAACCATGATGATCAAATCGTTATCTGACAGATGTTCTGCATATACATGTGGTAACGAAAGGTCTCACCTGCCCACTGCGTCTACATTTTGAACATTTGAGTTTTTGTTCCCCGTCCTTATGGAACTTTTTCCCACCTGCCTCAGACCTCCGCTTATAACGCAAGCTGTATACATGGACAGAACACTGCAGAGAATCTCTCCTATTTAAAGAGTCGCCACACAAAAGAGCTGCATATATCCATGTATATACGAAATAAAATAATGAGGAGTATAAATCTAAATGACCCTAACGCACGCACTTGCCTGGAAACAGAAACCCGTTTAAGTAGCTGATCTATCTTTCCCGCTTGGTCTCCTATGTCAGTATATCGTAGGAATAAATAAGAGTAGGTTACAATGTTTCGAACACTAAGGGTTAATTCAAAGTGGTCCAGTGTCTCTGTGTAAAAAAACAAACAAAATTAAAAAACATATTAAAATATATTACAGACGAAAGTCAAGGCGAGGTAAAATTTCATTGGTGCTGGGCTGTTGTCCATTGGTTCAGGGTTCAATGTCCATCCTCACCCTCCCCAATGGAAATCTGCAAATGTCTCTCTCTGATTCCTACTGTCAGTAAATAAAAATAAAAAGCATTGTGTTGGGGAACTACTGAGCCACCGTTGTCTCTTCGTGGAGTTTTGGGAAAGATCCAATCTTCGGTTTTAGGAAACGATCTTAGGTCGTTACAGGAAATATGCATCGCTGAATCACAGAACTTGGACACGATCAGGGCGATGAGCTGGTATTGAACCAGTTTGAAACAAGGGAAAGAGTTATGTTATCCCGTATGGCCGTTTGGTTCACTATGGCTTGGTGTACTTGTGTGTTTGAATTATTTACTTTGTCCTCTTTTAAGGTTTTCAATTTTTGAGTAAATATTTCAATGTAGGCTAAACATTGAAATCATATGCTGAGACCAATTATTACATAAAGATTTTATTTCTTTCTGTTTATTTTTCACTAATTTAAATGTCATTTGCTTATGAACTGTGTTGCATTGGCCAGATGCACAGAAGTTGAACACTCCTACATATATTTATCCCAGCAGGTTGCGCTGTAGTTAACATTAACTGCTTAATTTATTAAAGGGGCAGGTGTAGTGTCTTATGGATTGGAAAGGAATCTGTTGCTATGAATTACCAAATTAATTATAAAGTCTCCTAAATTCCAACCAATGACAGCGGTGTATAATACCTCTCTTATTTGTTTTTGGGGCAGACATACCCATTTTCTCTTCCTCTTACACTCCTCGTCTCGTTTTCTCTTTCTGTGTGTGGCAGTAAGTGTTGTGAAATTCTTCTTTATGTTACCCCTGGGCTGTGTTCTGAGGACACTTGATTAGATGCCGAACTGTCGTATGTCTTGAGGCGGCATTCTCTTCCTCTGCATGTGCTGTCCAAAGGTGTTTTTAACGCCCCACCTCCTTAGCGGTGTATAGCCTAAACCAGGGGTCTGCCACCTAAGTGTGCCCACAGTCAAATGGTATTATCAAAAGAAATACTAATCAAGAATTTCTGTGATTTCTTCATTTAGGATATCTGTTCCCAAGTAGTCCAAATATAAAAATAAAATATAACATGATATATTAATGCAAACAATGTATTGTATTTCCAGATATCACACCCTTTGTAGCTTATTGCTTAAAGGGGCACTGTGTGGAATCCTGCCTCTAAGGCTGAGTTTAAACAGTGACACGGCTTGTCTCCGTCCATTACTGAATGACACTAGAATAGTATTAGTTAGTCCTCCTGGAAAATGAGTGGGTTTAGGGTGGTGAGGATAGCACTGTGACTGTCTAATGTGAATATGAGGAGACTATAAGTCAATGCAAACTGAGACCGACCAGCGACAAGGTTTCAATGGGGAATATCTCAGGCACTTCGAACGATTTTGTAGAAAACAATATTTTAAACACTGTCTTAACACACTGTCTTCTGGTAATTTTTGCTAGTCGTACAGTAACATATTTATAAATGGCCCCTTTATAATTGTTACGCCCACAAATTCTCTTTGAAAAAACAGCCCATGGCTTATTGAAGCTGCCTACCTCTGATCTAAACACTATTAGAGCAAAAATCTGAGAAATCAGTTACTTTAATCTCAGAACATGGGTTCAATGCTAAATCTTTTCAGCACTGCATATTGGCCAGCTTGGTTTCTGATTGCATGTGGCGATTTTGTTTTATTCTTCACTGACACATCATAAGCTTATTTATACTGTTGTTTGAAAGTAAAAACAGAAAATTGATATATTGTTATTCCACTGGTTCAGGCCCTAATGTGTATACATGTGTTTTATGTGGATTAGCTTTCTTTAAAAAATCTCTGTAGGTAATTGCTTTTTCTTTCACAGATACTTCTGTTGATCATTATATAAATGGTGCCTTTGACCATAGTCTCCAGGGATGCTGTGGTTTCACTGAAGTCTCACAATGTATTTTCTTCTTTATTTTTCAGTACTACAAACATGTCGTACAGAGTGTGGAAAAGTTTGTTCAGAAAGTACGTATTTTTTTCGGTTTTACTACTTACTTACCATTGTTTGCCTGTCACTCGCTGCTAACCACAGTTGGCTTGTGTAATCCAGTGCAAACCGGAGTACAAGGTCCCAGGGCTGTATGTCATGGACTCCATTGTACGGCAGTCACGGCACCAGTTTGGCCAGGACAAGGATGTGTTTGCTCCACGTTTCAGCAAGAACATCATAGGAACCTTTCAGCACCTCTACCGTTGTCCGTCAGATGACAAGGTGGGTCACAGTGGGATGACCGTTTTGGGTTCTCTAGTCAGAAACACTCTTCTAGCTTTCATGTTTTCTTCCACCTCAGACTATACAGTTTCTCTGTATTTTTAGTCATTGCTGTAAAAATCTTTCTAATCAACATAAGTCTGGAATTAATCCATGAATAGGTTCATCTCATCCTCTTTGTGGCGTTATACAGAGTCAGTTGTCAGCTCTGACAGACCGGCTCGTCTAGTTTTGATTGAGCGGTTGCGCTGTCAGTCTGATCTCGTCGCGTGTTTATTTTGTCCTCTCGGTTCCAGAGTAAGATTGTCAGGGTCCTCAACCTGTGGCAGAAGAACTCCGTCTTCAAGAGTGACATCATCCAGCCGTTGCTGGACATGGCTGCAGGACTGCCCCCTCCCAGCGTCACCCCCGTCATGTCCAGCCGGGACGCTCCGGTCAACAATGCTACGCCCGGTCAGTCTCACACAACGCCCACGTCCAGCTCATTACTGACACCTGCTGGACGAATACAGCTATCTCCTTGAAACACACACACACTGCACACAGGCCTTTCTGTGTGCAGACGTTGCTCTCTAATGAACTTGAAATGTAGACGTTTGCATATTGATTTGGGCTGGTGTTCTCTGTATGTTGGTGTCCAGGTACCCCAGCGACCCCCGCCACCCCTGCCAACATTGTGTCCAGTCTACCAGACTGGGCGTCACAGTTCTCCAACACCGACACTGTAGCCGCTGTGGCCCAGATTCTGCAGAGTCCACAGGGCCAACAGGTCGGTCCGTAGCTCCTTCACCCCCAGCCAGTCAGTTACATTCAACATAACTCAAAGCTCTGAAAGAGCCTTTTCAAATTGATTTCATGTTGTAATGTTTTTTGTGTTTTTTTAAATGAGTTGTTACCCCGAATGAAATGTATCGAACACATGAGCATTCTGATGCTGCTTAATGTTGACAACTACTATTTAAATGCTGTAGCCTAGATACGTCTCTTACTCTCACCCTGTATGTATGTCTACTCTCACCCTGTATGTATGTCTACTCTCACCCTGTATGTATGTCTACTATCACTACGTATGTCTTTCACCCTGTATGTATGTCTACTATTACCCTGTATGTATGTCTACTATCACCATATATGTATGTCTACTATCACCCTGTATGTATGTCTACTATCACCATGTATGTATGTCTACTATAACCCTGTATGTATGTCTACTATAACCCTGTGTGTATGTCTACTATCACCCTGTGTGTAAGTCTACTATCACCCTGTGTGTGTATGTCTACTATCACCCTGTGTGTGTATGTCTACTATCACCCTGTGTGTGTATGTCTACTATCACCCTGTGTGTGTATGTCTTCTATCACCCTGTGTGTGTATGTCTTCTATCACCCTGTGTGTGTATGTCTACTATCACCCTGTGTGTGTATGTCTACTATCACCCTGTGTGTGTATGTCTACTATCACCCT
>JACXGI010014711.1:0-18647 GCA_016801175.1 Esox masquinongy | reverse complement strand
ACGGACTGGGGAGAGGGGGGAGGGAGGAGGGGACGGACTGGGGAGAGGGGGGAGGGGGAGGGGACGGACTGGGGAGAGGGGGGAGAAGGTGGAGGGCAGCAGTTGGAGGGGTTGTTCAGCAGTATCCATGGATATGGTAGTCTGGGAACAACATCAGAGTGTGCTAGTGTGTTCAGAGTCTGAATGAAATGCCTTGTTGCCAGGACACACACACTTCATAAAAACACACCAAGTTATAATATTCAAAGGAATGTCATTTAGAGAAAAGTTAGTTAGGGCAAATGGTGTGGAACACTACAATGACATTTTATCAGATGAACAGTGGCCAGTGTGTTAGGAAAGCACCTGACTGGCTGGTCCAAATGCCTCTCTGTCTGCACTTTTCTAAAGCCCTGCTGGACAACTTGATTTACTGGACTGTGAAGTGTAGCTAGTTACTGCTGGTCGGGCAGGGACAACCATGAGGGGCAAAAGGGGGAAAGGGAAAACTCACAGTACCTTAAAGATGCACTCGCTTTTCTGTCATTTCAGCCAGTTGCGCTTAGTCTTTAACTGAATAAACAAGATCACTGTATGTGTGATGTTGCGCTGTATTATACATGAGGACCAGAAACACTCAAGTCCTTGCAAGGAAAATGCTAACAAAATGCATCAATTGTAGAGGCTCTTTTTGATTTAAAGGTTCGGCTTAGGAATTCTGGGGTTAAGGTTGGGAATGGGGTTAGGGAAAGTTAGGCTCTGTGTGTGTCTGAGTCTGTCTATGCATGCATGCCTGCGTCTGTGCATCCACACACGTGTGTATACTCAGCATACAGTATGTGACAGTTTGTCGCCATGGTCTCTTTGGTTCTGTCTATGAGCATGTCTTAGTAAGTGGGGTGAAGTGTGGGTTGGTGTATTCTCAGTGCTAACAGATGGGAGGGAAATGGATTCTGCCCTACCCAGCTCTGTCCCTAGCCTGAGCCCCTTCCCCTCTCTCCCCTCTTTGTCATTCACAGGCTGTATTCCTCTGGCTCAGAATGCACTGGCAGCCAAAGAGGCATGTGTTTTTGTGCCCCTCTGTGAATGCAGCTAGCTGGGTTTTTTTTCTCTCTTCTGAAGAGAGGGAGAAATAGAAGGAGAGAGTGGGAAGGAGAGAGTGGGAGAGGGAGGAAGGGAGACAGGAGGGAGGGTAAGAAACGTCCTACGACAGACAAAAACAAGTGTCTCCTACAAAACACGGGATTACTAATTTGCTGTGTCCTTTGAGTGGGTAGATACGCTGGAAAAATACCAGAAGACAGAAGACTGAACAGGTGAGTGGGAGAGGAAAAGGAGAAGAGAGGAGAGGAAATGAAGATAAGAGAGGAAAGAAAGAAAAGAGAGGAAGGAGGTAGAGGACAGAGAAAAGGAAAGTGTGACAAAGAGGACTTTTTGAATCTGAACAGATCTGTTGGAGATGGGGTAAAACGGGTGGTATTCTGTTCTAAATACTGATAGATAAAATGTATGCACATATTTTCGTCTGTTTTGACTATGTTCCTTGATATTTCCCCTTGTTATACTAGCAGCTCATGATTAAAACCCCCTTTTACTACATACTATTTTCACCCAGAGGTGCATATATAGAGAATGCTCATATTTTAGTTAGTTTGAACTTTTATGAATAATATAACTCAATACATTTGTTTGATTGTTAATTTTTAAATATTTAAAAAAAACTGAAATTAAAACTGACAATCTGCCCTTTAACCTCATGGTTTCATTGCAAATACAATGTGCTGGAGTACAGACCCAAAACAACAAAACGTGTGTCACTGTTCAAAGACTTGGACTGAACTGTATCATAACACCATGCAGTAATCAGGGAACAATCTTCTTAAACTGCTATGTGATGTGTTATTATCTTCTTACACAACTTTTAATAATGTTTCAAAAAGTATTCATGTCTTCATGTTGGGAGATATTGATCCGGAATAGATAATATTGTCAGTTTAAGCCTATTTTTAAGATGGCCATAGTTAATTTTGATGCAATGGAACTGCATTAATTTTGTATGGCCATAACTGAATAAATAAAGTTATACGTATATAGATACATATTGCTGTACTATAATAGTGGTAGACATTGAAAGGAACCTGTCACATAATATTACCTAAAAGTTATACCAAGAACCCGTTATGAAACGTTCTACCAGCCTAATTAATATTAATGACGAATCCTTTCACTGATGGCCTAATTATATTGTACCCCAGTGGTGTTAGCCCTGGTTTATTTATCGTTGTGTATAATTATACAATCATTAACCAATCAATTCACTAACGAAAACAATTTTCAAAACCATTCCACAATAGAGCAGGCTGAGGAATATGATATACAGTGTGTTTTTATGTGCTTTCTTCATCCAAACAACCTTCCAAAGAGTCATTAGTGTTTCATCAAAGGGCCATTTCTTCCATAAACGTTTCTTCAGATGATGAAGGTCACCAGGCAACCCTTTTGCTTGTCTCCCAAAGACGGTTCTTCAGATCAAAACAGTTCTTGGTTAAACGCTATGCCTCCGCAAAGAACGCTTTTGGAACATTTATTTTGTTTATATATTTTTAATGGTGTAGCCCTTGCAAAATGCGTTTGTCAGCCAACCACCTCCATTGTTTTAAAATGCATTTGAATTTCACTTCCACATCTCTTGGTGAAATATGCCTAGTGATAATAAAATAAAGAAATATATATTTATATATTTGCACAATCAATTAGGGCAGTATATTCAAAATATAATGTACTAAATATTTTGCCCAAAACAAAATTCATGAAAGTTGTTTTTATATTTACATTCCTAATTTCTATACTTCATTTTTAAACAATTAAATTAGTATATACAATAAGGGCTCTTTCCTGGACTGTAGTGATTATAATGACATTCCATATGCCATATTGTTAAATGTAAAGTCAAAATAAAACTCTAACAAACCACTTGACGCTGAAGGCATCAACTTGCATAACTGAAGAATTATTACAGTGTTAGATTTACAGCCTTTTTAGATTGTGGTGTGATCTAACAGCTGTCTACTGTAAAACCAATATTATACCATACCTCAGTCACCTGGACTTTCCGACTAACTCATGAAATTTCCCTAAAACCAAAATTTCCGCATATTTTTTACCTCACTTGAAAATAGTAAAATACTTATTCTGATGAAAATGTCCAACTGTGCCCCCAGACAAACATTAATTTATAATTTGACTTGGCATCAGATAATTTTCCGGTACTTCTAGCAAAGCGTCCGAATGTGCACATGTGGACAGGTCCCGTAGACCCAGCGTGACCGTCCAACTGGACCATCAGAGTGCGCTGTCAGTCATCGCTCACCATGATGCAGCGGGACGATCTGTCCGGGATGGAGGAGTTCAGCTACGCCCAGATGACCACGCTGGAGAGGGGGGCTACGGTGGCCCAGCGGGACGGTGCTGGGAGGGACCGGCCGGAGAGCTTCACGGTGGATGTACGAGCCAGTGACCTGCAGCTTGCTCATTCAGAGAAGCCCGTGCACCCCTGCCTTAGCTACAGGACCTGGCTCTACAGCGTCCTCATTGGGGTGAGAGGTCGAGAGGTTAGGGGTCAAGGGTTAGAGTTGGACAGTGTTGGCATTTCGGAAACAGTGTTGTTGTTTTTTATTTAGCCCAGGCACTTTGCGTTGTTTGTTTTTCAATACCGTTGACTGGTTGGAGAGAGTCCACACGTGGCTCCTTCCACAGCCTGAGTTAATAGCAGAACTTTTTATATTTTACAACACTATATTTTACTGAATCCCTCAAGGACGAAATGTGCCCCTCTGGTCTACAACCTTCTCACACGGGTGGGAAAAGAGAGAACAGCAGTCAGGGACAAATTTTTGGAAAGTGATCTTTTCTCTACGAGCTCTAGATGTGCATACTAACAACTGTTTGGTGCGTGTTTGTGTTGCTGGTTGTGTATGCGTGTGTGTGTGTGTGTGTGTGTGTGTGTGTGTGTGTGTGTGTGTGGTCCACAGAGCAGTCTGTTCATCACAGCTGGCTTCTCCCTCTACCTGGGCAACGTGTTTCCATCAGCTATGGATTACCTGCGCTGTGCTGCAGGCTCGGTGAGTGGCCTTCAACTGAACAGAGTGTAAAAACAGACAGGCTATTACGCTATTAGTGCTGTACAAACACAAACAGCTTAATACCAACATCCAGCCTACGGCAGATCATTACAGTAACAGATCTAGACACATTTGTCTAATCAAACATTACAACAGATAGAACTGCTGGCTATAACGAGGCAGCTCCCTCTGCAGGCAAACCAATACCTTGTTTATGTATTAGAGTAAGCTCACGTGTCAGCCAGCTACAGTGTGGTATCTGCCCTGTAGTATGTATTGTATATTCAGAGACGCGCTCGTCTGTCTTCTAGAGGTCCGTATTATGGTTCTTTGTTTCAGAGTATTCCGGCAGCAGTTGTGAGCTTTGCCATTGCCAAGACCCATCATGTTCCTGTGAGTAGTTACGCTACATTTTGAGCAAATTTGTATTTAATGTTATCCACACACTACTAGCGCGTTTCCCCTTTTTCAACATGTGACCTGAGCTTTGTAAATATGTCCCCTAATATTGTCAACATGTCCCCCCTCATAATCTGGATATTTCCATTTAATTCAGAGAACATGTCCTTTTACTGTCCCCCCTCATAATCTGGATATTTCCATTTAATTCAGAGAACATGTCCTTTTACTGTCAACATGTCCCTAATACTGTCAACATGTCCCTTAATACTGTCAACATGTCCCCTCAATACTGTCAAGATGTACTTTTAATAATTTGAGTCTCCATTTAATGATGTCAACATATCTTATTAACCCTGTTAACACTGTCATGCCTCTTAATACTGTTATCATGTCTCAAATACTGTCATGTGACATAATACTCTCAGCATGTCCCTAATACTGTCAACATGTCCCTAATACTGTCAACATGTGTCTTAATACTGTCATCATGTCCCTAATACTGTCAACGTGTCTAAATACTGTAAACATGTCTCGAATACTGTCAACATGTGACATAATACTCTCAGCATGTCCCCAATACTGTCAACATGTCCCTAATATTGTCAACATGTGACTTAATACTGTCAACATGTCCCTAATACTGTCATCATGTGTCTTGATATGGTCAACATGTCCCTAATACTGTCAACATGTGTCTTAATTCTGTCAACATGTCTCGAATACTGTCAACATGTGACATAATACTGTCAGCATGTCCCTAATACTGTCAACATGTCCCTAACACTGTCAACGTGACTTAATACTGTCAACATGTCCCTAATACTGTCATCATGTGTCTTGATACGGTCAACATGTGTCTTAATACTGTCAACAGGTGTCTTAATACTGTCAACAGGTGTCTTAATACTGTCATCATATGTCTTGATACGGTCAACATGTCTTGATACTGTCAACATGTGTCTTAATACTGTCAACATGTCCCTTAATACTGTCAACATGTATCTTAACACTGTCAACATGTCCCTAATACTGTCAACATGTGGCTTAATACTGTCAACATGTCGCTAGTACTGTCATCATGTGTCTTGATACGGTCAACATGTGTCTTAATACTGTCAACATGTGTCTTAATACTGGCAACATGTCTCTTAATACTGTCATCATGTCCCTAATACTTGTCAACATGTGTCTAAATAGTGTCAACATGTCTCGAATACTGTCAACATGTGACATAATACTCTCAGCATGTCCCTAATACTGTCAACATGTCCCTAATACTGTCAACATGTGACTTAATACTGTCAACATGTCCCTAATACTGTCATCATGTGTCTTGATACAGTCAACATGTGTCTTAATACTGTAAACATGTGTCTTAATACTGTCAATATTTGTCTTAATACTGTCAACATGTGTCTTAATACCGTAAACATGTGTCTTAATACTGTCAATATTTGTCTTAATACTGTCAACATGTGTCTTAATACTGTCAACATGTCCATAACACTGTCAACATGTGTCTTAATACTGTAAACGTGTCTTAATACTGTCAATATTTGTCTTAATACTGTCAACATGTGTCTTAATACTGTCAGCATGTCCATAACACTGTCAACATGTGTCTTAATACTGTAAACGTGTCTTAATACTGTCAATATTTGTCTTAATACTGTCAACATGTGTCTTAATACTGTCAACATGTCCATAACACTGTCAACATGTGTCTTAATACTGTAAACGTGTCTTAATACTGTCAATATTTGTCTTAATACTGTCAACATGTCCATAACACTGTCAACATGTGTCTTAATACTGTCAGCATATCTTTTAATACCGTCAACATTGGTCTTAATATTGTTAACATGTGTCTTAATACTGTCAGCATGTGTCTTAACACTGTCAACATGTTCCTAATACTATCAACATGTCTCATTATGTCCAGTTGCTAATGTACTGTGTGATTGATTGCCAGGTATCAGATTACCTGCTGGTGTTTGTGTCGTCCTTCGCTGTGACGACCTCCTGCTTGGTGTGGTTTGGCTGTAAACTGGTGTTCAGTCCCTCTGCTGTCAATGTGAGTCTACATCCAATCAGGTTGTTCATTCATCGTCTGTAAGTCACTTTGGAAAAGAATGTCTGAGAAATTATAAAAATGTCCAATGAAAACTGTACACATGCGATAACGCAAATTATGAAGGATTTCAGTAGTTTGCATGATATTGCTTTATTTATTGACATACACACCTGACTGGGGTCACACACAAACACCCTGTACCATAGCATACATGTTAAGTGAATCTCTGTCCTCTGTCTTTCTTCCTCATGGCCCTCCCGCTGTTCAGATCAACTTTAACCTCATTCTTCTGATTCTGCTGGAGGTGCTGATGGCCAGTACAGTCATCCTATCTGCCCGCTCTGCTGATGACTGCTGCAGTCATGGGAAGGTGTGTATCCATGCTAGTTACTGTAGTACTGGAGAACACACAATGTTTAGGCTGTCTTGGATTGTTTGCCAATGACATTTTAAGACCCCCCCCCCACGCCACACATTTTATATTGCATGTTCTCTCTCTCCCTTTCCTTCTCACTTCCTCCCTCCTCCTCCCCAATCCCTCTCTCTTAGTCAGTAAAATATGACGGCCCTGTGGTTCTGGAACCTGCTGTCTTTCCCACTCGACTTCTGAAGGCCTATTCTGTGAGTGCGAAGACGTTGACTTTCTTTGTTCATGAACCACATCAATACACATTGTACTTTCTCCTGTGTGATTCATAACTTTCTTTGAGTTCCATGGCTCGGTATGTTGTTGGCAGCTATTTTAGTCTCGCTTAGAATTTTTAGCGGTCTACTTGAACTCTTGGAAACAGGTCTTTTTGAAATTGCACATGATGGAAGTTAGAACTTTTTGTTACATTTTAATAAAAAAAACATACATTTTTGTTTTTGTCTCTATCTTCCATTATAGGTTTATTGAAAACTTAACTTAAATGGTGGGCTACAGTAGGCATAACATTTGATCATCCAGAGATTAGCTAGAGAGATGAAAACAGAAAAGACTGAAATAGCTGCCACAATGAACTGTAAATGTAGTGTCTGTGCGTTAACACACAACCCATACAAAGACTACATTTCTGCTCTTCAACTGTACCAGTGTTGATACCATGTCCCAGTAGTCACTGCTGTTCACGTCCCACAGGTAATTGAGGTGATTGTGGGCATCTCAGCTGTGTTTGGAGGTATGATCGCAGTCAACATGGACGCCTTGATGCCTGGCCCTTATCTGTCCATCACCTTCTTCTGGATTTTAGTGGCTGTGAGTTCAGCAGAATGTGTTCCATTAGGACTATAACATGGGTTCCCAAATGTTTTGTGCCTCGCCCCCGAAAAGACAAAACTGTGTCGAGACACATCCCCCGTCTGTGTTCACGACCTGTTGTCTCGCTGCGACTCAATACTGGGTGAAAGACTGAATCCCCTGTGCCTCTATATTGCCTCCTGTTCCTGCAGTGTTTCCCCAGTGCCATTGCCAGTCATGTCGTGGCAGTGTACCCCAACAGGTTTCTGGTGAGTTAGTGAAGGCTAAGTATTCTGCACAGGCGTCACGCTCAACCATTGCCTCACTGAAGACTTTTGTCCAACCCCTCGCCCTGTAGGTGGAAACATTGACAGCCATCACCAGTATTACATCCCCCTTGCTCTTCTCCGCCTCTGGGTACCTGTCCTACAGCGTGCTGAGTGTCACTGACATCTTTCTGCATGAGGCGTCAACAGCCAAGGTGAGCAATCTGACTCCATGAGCTCATTAGAACAAAGTAGCACAAATTTAGCATGTATTTACAGTTTGCTGTTACTTTTCATTTGGATGTTTTATTTTTATTAACCTTTGTGTTTGACAGTTGGTCGAGGGTGGACGAAATGTCTGAAAAATGTACGGGAATGTTGAAACATACAGAGCTAATCGTGCACTGGTTATAACTCTGTGAAGGAGTTTTCAGAAAGGCTGCTGAAGATGCTTTAAAAATAGACTTAATTGAGATTAATGACTGGTGGTTAGAGCTCGGCTGGTGTGCCAACACAATGTGCACGTGTGTGTAAAATAGCAATGGTACGACGTCCTGCTGCTGATTGTGATGGCGCTGCTGCTGGTGCAGGCAGTTCTGACTCTGGCCACTGTGCTGCACTGTGCTTCCTACAAGAGCCAGCTCTGCAGGGGTGCTCCGGAGTGGAACGATGGCCTGCAGTTCCCACCCCTCCTGTCTGAGGTACATGCTCACACAGACCGTTCACACAGACAGTCAGGCGAGTTCACGCAGGCATGAGTTAGAACACTGTCCTCTTATGCAGCCTGCTCTGCTCCCTCGCTGTCTTTCAAACACGCACGTATGCACGCACGGAGGAGTTTAAACATTTAGCTATGGAAACAGCTCTTCCTTCTCCACACAGAGGGTGCGCCCATGACCGCTGACTCATGCACGTTTTCATTTCGAAAGGCAGAGAGTTTTGGCAGATGACATTTTGTGCTTAAGGCCTCACTGATGAAGAGTCAGCGATGCTTTGACAGACTGAGGCGAATCAGCTCTCTGGAAATGTTAATGATGTGTGAGGAGGAGTGATGCTTATGACTAAGCTAAGCTGGTCATTTATGGAGAAATATTTAGTTGTGTATTGATGTTGTGCAGAATGCGGTGACGAAGTAGGCCAACTGTATCTGTCTATTTTCTATTTTAACGTCTTTCCTCTCCTTTCATAACCTTGCCCTCTTCCTTTCCTTAATCTTACTGTCTCAGCAACAAGCATCCAATGGAACACTGCGGGACTTTGATAAAGACAAGGCCTGGAAGGCGGTTGTTGTCCAAATGGCTCAGTGAACAGAGGAGGATTGGAAGGAGAACAACAGTGAACAGAGGAGGATTGGAAGGAGAACAACAGTGAACAGAGGGGTAGTAGAAGGAGGAAAAACTGTGAGCAGAGGAGTAGAAGGAAGGCAACAACAAAAAGACAAGGGAGAGTAACAAATAAATAATGAATTCATGTTGCCAGTTTTACTAAAGAAAATGAAAGAGGAAACAAGACTGCAGAATGTAAAAGTGAACAAAAAGGCAAGCTAGGGAAAAAATTAGCTAGCAAGGGAGAGAAAGTGTGAGCATGTAAAGGACAAGTGAGGAAATTCAAATGAGTGAAACTGGATGAAACGTACGGTATTATAACCACACATCTCTACAAAATGGTCATACTTTCTAAAACAATCTGCTTACTATGTGCAGTCTGAAGATCACTGGGAACTCTCCTTCCACTTTCTATTGTTTTTGAAGCTGTTTTTTTTTGGGCTCTACACAATCTAGTGTTCGTTGCATATAAGACTTTAGATCTAATTGATATTGACACAAATGTGTATGTATACAACAGACATTTCATTTTTTACTATTAATTATTATGTGTCTATTATATGTAATTATTGATTGCCGTCCAGTCAAACAGGTGAATACAAAATATACACGTCATCATGGTGCTTCATCATTTTATGGATTCCTATTCTATCAAGCTCCTTTTTTGGCTGCCACAGACTGAAGCAACATGAAGACAATGTGCTATTTACATGTCTTTGGTGTTTATGTACAAATGCAACATGCAACATATTACTTGCAGCACCTCTGCTTTTTGAAAAGCTGGGGATTTATGTTCTGCAAACTGCAATGTCACGTGTCACTGTGAAAATAAAAAATAGATTGGGGTGAGGAATTGCTCAACAACTGTTTTTTTTCCACAATATGCTGTGTTCTATTGTCCCATTTCGTTTAATCTAAATCGTAGGCTACTCTCTCTTTGGTCTGCTCTGTTTTTTCATAGCTACAGACAGACCTGTGTGAAAAATGTAGTTAGCTAGCATTAGGTCAGCATCAGGTGGCCTTAACTGGGCTTATAGGGTCTCACAGGTGTTTGGGTGTTGGCGATACATTAATTGGTAGATGACAGAAACATTTCATACTTTCCATTTACATTGTAGGGGGAAGCAAGGGGAGACAATGGTTTTATTTCCCACAAAGTAATTTTGTCCAGAAATCTGTTTTGTGGAATTTCTGCACTGACTGGAACATTGCGCTGACAGTGATGTCTAACAGATCCAACAAACTCTTTGCATTCCACTGGGAGTCACCCTTTTGTTATTGGAGACGTTCACAATATAATGTTAGCATTACACATCAGGCTATGCTGTGCTCTATGTACCCAGGTGTTCAATATTTTCAGCTTTTGTTGCTTTACTCAAGTGATACAAACGTAATAAGACATACACAGTCTACAGCCAGTTTCCCAGTTAGTTACATTTGATTTTCTGCACAATATTTTGAGTAGTAACCTCACCATTAATAAGCTAAGTCAAGACAGATAGACAAGATAAGTGCTAGCTAGCTTAGCTAAGAAATTACTTCTGGCTCTGGGGTGGCCTCCCAGTGGTGGTTTGGAATGAATGGGCACTGGCGGTTGCAACTTTGCCAGCTCCATCTCCTGGCCATCCTCCTCCTCTTCCTACACCATTGCGTTTGCGCCACACCCCACATATCCACTCAGTAGCCAGTAAATTAATTTCACCCGTCTAGAACCACGACAAACCCTTTTGCTACTAGGACAGTTGGTTGCAAAAGTGCACGGATTCTACAAGGTGTTGTAAATGTTCCACAGGAATGTTAGTCTATGCTGAGGAGAGGTTTCAGAAAGCCTGTAAAAGACCACACATACAAACATGCACTGACACTGGCAACTGTTATCTCACTATGTTGCTATTACAAAACACAAATAACAGCCAAACGCTGATTGCACCAGGGCCCTGAACACAAAGCAGACCCAGTACCTTGGTTCAGCAATACATAATGTGCTGTTAAACTTAGCCCAGCACACAGAAAACCCACAATGCCTTCTGCTTGCTATTGCTGGTGCTGCTGTTTGCATGACAATAGGCTCAAACGGAGGGCGTTTCTAACTCTTCCTGTGTCCTACTGGTTTTCCTCACAGTCCTGAAAATAATTGCTACAGAAATACATCCACAGTGGCCTAGGATGGTCCAGCAATTTAAGCTGCTGCTCCAGTATACACGCTTTGCTGCAATATGAGTCTGAATTGGCCCAAAGCTCTCGTAGCAAAAAATCTCGCTTCTTTTTCCGCCACCATCCATTAAGGCAGATGAATGCCAGAAAAAAGTATATAAGGTATTGGCGCATTCCATTTGTACTCGGAGGTCGGAATTTCCGAGTTCCAAGTCGAATGTTTCAACTAGAACACTTCCTCAAGCCGGAATTCCAACTCGGAAAGTTGGAAAAACCAGACTAGCCCCAAGGTCGTAATCCAAGATGGCAGCACCTTGTATCAACAGTAGAACGGACATTATACGTATGCCATTTAGCAGACTAGTATTATAAATTATATAAGAAAATGACGTTTGTAATTAACGTTACAATATTCTGAATAGCACTCGCCCGTCCAGGTTACAGGTTAGGCTACCGGTTGTTATGGCCAGATGACTGGGTCAGAGCATCTCTGAAACGACCTGGCTTGTGGGGCGCTCCGGGTCCACTGTGGTGAGTACCTACCAACAGTGGCCTGAGGAGGGACAAACCAAAAACCGGCAACAGGGTGTTGGGCGTGAGGGCAATGAAGGCTATCCCGTCTGGTCCGAACCGAGATTAGGTCTACTGTGGCACAAGTCACAGAAAATGTTAATGATGGTTATGGGAGGAATGTGTCACAACACACCCTGGACCAACAGCATATCAGGCAGGTGGTCATAATGTTCTGGCCCATCAGTGCCCACCACCGTTCAAAAGTGTGTTGAGGACGTGTGAGGCATCTGTTTCTCAAACTAGACACTAATGTATTATTCCTATGTAGATATTCCATTAAAAATCATCTGTTTCCAACTACAATAGTCACTTACAACATTACAATGTCTACACTGTATTTCTGATCAATTTGATGTTCTTTTAATGAAATGTGCTTTTCTTTCGAAAACAAGGATATTTCTATGTGACCCCAAACTTTTGAACGGCAGTATATATATTCAGAGATAATTCCAAACACCTTTGGAGCTCCAAATACATTCCTTTTGGCACTTTTTGTAATGTATCAATTTAGAAGTTCATGTTTTGAAATATATTTAAGATATGAAAAAAGATTAAATACATTACATTTATTTAACATTGTTCCAATTCTGATAATATTAATAAAAGAAAATCATAATAATCACGTCATATTAAGTGTGTTGCTTCTTCATCCTTGATTAGAGGTTTATTCTAACTCTTTGGTCTTTCGTCCTGATTGGCCAATGTGTACAGTAGGTGCTCTGTCCTCCAGTCAGGATGGGATCTCTGGATCAGAGGTGGAGCTGAGATTCAGACCAGGAGACCATGTCCCCTCTCTACTGCAACTGCATTACTCCCACTGGGGTGTACTTTGTGTGGTACAGGAACTGCTCTCATGAGCATCAGCCTCCTCTTGTTATGTCAACTTTAAAGGACCCCCATAAAAACTTTGACATAAATGTGCTAAATCCTCTTCCTCGGTTCGCTCTGTTAGGGAACCTGTCTGTGGACATTCATGATCTACTAATTCAGAACATCAATGAATCTGACCTGGGACTACCACTGTGGGATTGTGAAGACTATGGTAGAAGTTGGAAAATGGGTTAAACCGAAGGACTACCCCTCTGGAAATGCCTCCACAAAGTTGTTATTTGGTATTTGTCAAACATTACCTTATGGATTCATCTTTTTACTGGTATAGCATTTTTCCCCTTTAAATGTAAGGGAGCTGATGACAGTTGCTGTGAATTGTGTGTCTGCAGTGCTATGAGAGCGGCTCTCCATCTATACTTTATACCAGTGTTTCTACCCAGATAGTGTTTTAATCCCTCCTCCACTCCTGCTGCACTCTGTGGGCTGTGCTGGAGGCTGCTGTTCCGATTGTGTCCCATATCTGATCCACTGTCCTCACTTCTTGCCTCTACCTGTCTTCTTCTACAGAAAAACAGCTCCACATCTTGCATTACAAACATGCCTTGTGTGCTCTTTTATTGTTTCATCTGATTTTAAGTCATTCTGGCTAACTTTTGAAGCAAATTGTATAGCCTAGCCTTGTTTTTGACGAAATGAAAGTTAGTGTATGTCTTTTAGTAATTATTTTAAAATAATGCCAAACTGTACTCCACAGCTCAAAATGTCCGACAGAACTGCCACCAGGGAAGTTACAACAAGACGCAACAGAGTATGCTCTTTAAAACACAGGATGTGCAACAAAAGCATGGTTCTTCATTCTCTCTCAGGAGACCTTCACTCTTTGAGCACAAGTTCCTAGAAGGAAGGTGACTCATATACGTCAGAAACAACATATACGTCATAATGTGGCCAGGTCATTCCAGGAAACCAGTGCAATTTTAGTCCCTTTGACCCTTTAACAAATATTTTGAATATTGTCTCACCAAAATACATTTTCTAAAGCTTTTTCACATGCAGTACATCTAAATGTCCCTTGGAATATCAATAAGTAGTTAATTATTAATTTCATCTTTAATTTTAAAAAATATCTTCATCTGACACCAGGCATTTTGTTATTTTCTCCATGGCCTTAAACATAAAAATTATTTAATAATGTCTTAACATACAGCTTGCCAATAATAAAATTATTTTTTAGTTGATATAAACACCGATTTGTGCTCTTTTGTAATTATTGTACCTTTTCCAAATAATTGTGTTATTATAGATATGCAGCAGTCTATCCTCAACCCCATTGCACCACATTACAGTATCTCTGTAATGAATGAATCAGAGAGAAGGGTTCCAGACGCGGAGCGTTGGTAGTTTTATTGGCAGTTGACCCCTCCAAGCACGGGCAAGGCAGAAAGCAGAGTCAAACAGGCAGGCAAGGGGTCAAAACCGGTGCGTCAGATAGAGGTGAACTATACAAAATCACAAGGCTAAATTGAGGTAGGCAGGTAACAAAGTTAGGGTCAGAACACGGGATATCAACAATGCTAAGCTTCAAAAGCAGAACGCTAAACAAAAGGCTGAGTATGAATGAAAGACGACCAATACCTCACATAGGGGCTACAAAACAGAACTGAACAATACTGGAACTAAATGAGAGCAGGGGTACAGAAACACAGGTGAAACTCTTTAGGACCAATACAGGGAAGAGGGCTACGTTCAAAACAACTAAGAAACACTGAAAGGTACAAAACAAAAACAAAACCGTAAAACCCCAAGAAAATAAAGGATCTAAGCATACAACACCCAAAATATAAGAACGATAAGGACAAAAGGACAACCCCAGACTTTACAATCTCCCTACACAAAAATAGGGAACTTTCCTTTTTTCATTAGATTCCTATCCAGATTGAATATACCTCTAAATCCTCACAATCCAAATGAGCTAGAGATCTACTAATAAGTTTGATGTGTTCCTTTAACTTTCCTCTGAAAGCTAGACCTCAAAATTCAAAATTCCTTCTCTTTATTTATTTTTACAAATGTGTCTTATTCCATCTGTCATTTAAAAACATACTTTCCGTTGTAATATTGTAATCTTCTTTTATGAGTGGCCATACATGCATAAAGAGAGCTACTGCCCCCCGTACAAGAGCCACTTTAACCACATTTCAGCTACAGGACTGGACAAGACCATGAAACTCGTAGGTGTGATTCAACTGGACAACGGTGTTCCAATTAACCGATATGGAAAAAAGCTCGCGCAAAATGGAACTTGTATCCTTCAAGTGTTAACGCTATAGCACCGGATAGGAACCCCATTTGAAAGGGGTTGTGAGGAGAGGCATATAACCAGCGAAAACTGGCTAGAGGAACTTGACAACAGGTTAACGGAGTCTGGAGCGCGCGCGACTTGGCTTGCTCTCTTGCTGTGTGTCTGACCGATCTGAGCCTTGCCAGAAAAATCCATCCAACTAACAACAAAAAATCATAGGTAGCCAACCGTAAATAATCAGACACACCATGTCCAGTTATACGGATGGCATGTAGGGGTTGAGACGAGTTATGCCAGTGTTCCCTGTAGCTACTGGCTGTTTCCCCATAAGGACTTATTGGCGCCCTTGAGCGACGTCTCCAGACACAGACCCTCCCAGAATATTAGTATGGGGTGTGTGTGCTTGTGTACCTTTTGCAATATCCAAACATCCACATCCTGTTGTTTGGGTTTTCGCATTAACGACTAAATCAGTAGGTCTGTTTGTCGTTTCAATTTGGAAAAAAGCGATGAAGCAATTATCAGTTCATAGAGCATTGTCTCGTCTTGTGAGGTGAGGAGAGAGACAAACCGGGATGGGGGGGTTGAGGAACCCAAAGGCGGAACAAACCGGTGTTCCCGGATACACGCTGTAGCGGCTCGCCCGCACTGCAGATTAACTGTTAGCACGCCGATGATGCACAAAAAAAGGTGAGCACATTATATTTCCTCTATTTGTGTGAAATGGGTCCATTTAAATACACAAAGTATCCTCGGGGTGATGTATTTTCCTTATGATGGACGATGAATTAAATGTACCTATCGCCAACATGCACAGGTGGATTGCCGCTATTACACAAGTAGCCTATAGAATCTTACAGAGCTGAGAGTTTCATAGGAGTCCTCAGACTTACATATTCTGATTTCACCCACCCGTCTACATTTCTTTTGCTGTCCACCACTCCGAGTGCTGAAATGGCGTGCATGATGTTTGACTTAAAGCGTCGTGTTTTGTTCGCTCCTCTTTTGATGTAAGTGACCAATAGCCAGTGGAAGACTAGTCAAACGTTACATGTTCATTCGGTTAGAGGAAACCATATCATATCATACCATTGCCTGTATAGCGTAATCACAACAGCATATTTGTTCTGTTATTGTTTTATTTAGCAATGGACTTTGATGGCATTTGATGTAAGTGTCATTGTGTGCAGGGTTGATTGACTTTTTAAATTTTCTCAATCTGTCGTTAGTGCAGTTTAAAGCCATAGCGGATTTCTTTAGCATTACATCTGTACTGTACTGAGTAGATGTGAAATTAAATGATTCACCTTTCTTCCTTCATAACAGCCGTTAGCCTAAAGCTTGTTTGGGACCAGTCCAAACTACTAATTTATGACAACACTCAGTCTATGCTCAAAATAAAGAGGACCCGTTTCCTTTACCCGCCTCTTCAACAAAAGTCTGATGACAGAGAGAGAGAGAGAGACAGTGTCGGTCTGTATAACATGGACAACCATAACCAGGCATATGACATAGTGTATACTCAATTCGGGCACCAGAGGCATAGGGTCAGGCAGTGCAAACACATTTGAGTCCGGATATGTATGGGCCCCCTAGACAAGTGCAGACAGGGTCTTGCATGCTGGGCTCCCAACATATTTTCAACAATCTTGTCTACAGTAGGTTAAATACTGCCTGGGTGTGTCTGTATGGTAAAAGCCCTTGGCTCTGTTACCGTAGCACTGGGTCTAACGCATATTGTGGCTAGGGGCTTAGTAACATTTCTGGCGCAGGGGCCCATGATGATCTAGTTACACTAGTGGGCATCCCGGTTAGAAGCCTGTAGAATGTCCAACTGTGGAGCGTAATCTGTTTTTGGACCAGAGCCAAGGGCTCATCACTGCCAGAAGCTGTTTCTGAAATGTTGTATTGTTTTCTATTGGGCTAACTTGATTTAAAAGTGGCAACTTTTAGTTGTAAATCAAAGGTTCTTTAGGGATATACAATAAATACAAGAATCCCCAGGCCATGTATTAAACCTTCACCAATAGCGTAAATAATATAATAATACGAATAACGTAAATAAACAAATGACCACAAATTGACGTTTTATACATCCAGAATCAAGTAGCCCAAAACTGATATGAAGTATGCCAGGCCTTTCATTCACATTTTAGGGCTTGCTCATGGTCTGAGGTTTACCCAAGGTACATTTACCCAAATGAGTAAGAGATCAGAGAGCTGGATCTGAAGCTACAGGTTTTGCATTTTCCCCACTAATGGTTACAAAACTGCACGTAATGGTTACAGGAAAATCTTACATTATTTCCAATGTTTCATGATGGGTGGCTTGAAAACTTTCTGTTTGGTCTCTCAATGAATTATTAATTTTACTGTAGAATAATTCTAAACAATTCTGCACACTGCATGTCATGCGCACATATACTAAATTTGCATCATGTTTAACATGCTGAAAAATGCAGTGCTTGAATGCATTCAACAGTTTAGGATTTGCAAGATGAGGAGCCAAATCCTCTTAAAAACCATGTTAATGGTTGGTGTAAGGGCAGGAGGCTGAAAGTCAGGGAAGCCATTTTACTGAATAGGACATGAATTATTCGAACAATCCAGTTGCTAGTCAGGTTTCATGTCCCCCTATCCCTTCACAATGTCATCACTACAGCCTTACCTCTCTGCTGAATGGCCCTGCATCTGTGGGGGCTCAAGGAATATATTTATTAATGCCGATTGAGAGGGAATTAAAAATTGGGAAGAGATGGAGAGAAAGAAATAGAGAGAGTAAAATGGAGATAAAGACAGTGTGGGGAGGGGTGAGTGGGGGAAATGTGATAACAGTCCTCTGGAAGGACATTCAAGTAACCTTCCTGTAGTGTGTGTAGCAGCAACTCTGTCCCTGAGAACAGCAGTGGAAATGGGGGAAATGCACTGTTCACACGCATGCACATCGACACAAATACACACACACATGCTGTTCACACGCATGCACATCGACACAAATACACACACACATGCTGTTCACACGCATGCACATCGACACAAATACACACACATGCTGTTCACACGCATGCATATCGACACAAATACACACACACATGCTGTTCACACGCATGCACATCGACACAAATACACACACACATGCTGTTCACACGCATGCACATCGACACAAATACACACACACATGCTGTTCACACGCATGCACATCGACACAAATACACACACACATGCTGTTCACACGCATGCACATCGACACAAATACACACACAAGCTGTTCACACGCATGCACATCGACACAAATACACACACACATGCTGTTCACACGCATGCATATCAACACAAATACACACACACATGCTGTTCACACGCATGCACATCAACACAAATACACACACATGCTGTTCACA
>JACXGI010014710.1:0-18569 GCA_016801175.1 Esox masquinongy | reverse complement strand
AGATCCTCACTGAACTTCTGGAGAGAGTTTGCTGCACTGAAAGTAAAGGGGCTGAATAATTTTGCACGCCCAATTTTTCAGTTTTTTATTTGTTAAAAAAGTTTGAAATATCCAAAAAATTTCGTTCCACTTCATAATTGTGTCCCACTTGTTGTTGATTCTTCACAAAAAATTACAGTTTTATATCTTATGTTTGAAGCCTGAAATGTGGCAAAAGGTCGAAAAGTTCAAGGGGGCCGAATACTTTCGCAAGGCACTGTAATGGGGAGAGGAGTAGGCTAACTACCTAGACTGATTTCTAGGCCAGGCCATTCAGTATCGGTGCATTTATAAAGGCCTCTTTACTCTTCTACTCTGAGAAAGCAGCTATGGATTAACAATCACAGCAAACCAGCCACCAGAAGATTAATGACCAGGCTTGTAGGCAGCTAATTTAGAACAATAACGCCTAATTCATTACAAATAATCAGCGTTGTGCATTCCCTTACTTTTGTCTACCTCTCTGTCTGCCTCACTCCCTTTCTCTCTGCCTCTCACTTTTAGTCTAGGCATACTCCCCCCTTCTTTGCGCCTCCTTTCCTCCCTGTTTCCTGCTATCCCAATTGATTATTGCACAACCTCAATGTGGGAGAGGCGCCGGTGGCCGAATCCAGATGGACAGCCAGCAGATGTTGACTAGTTGTACAGTATCTGCTAACTGATCTGTGACTGCTGACATGAACAGGCGACAGGATTTCTCCACAAATGCCACCGCAGACCATTGTTTTCAATAGACTCCCACTCGGTCCCAGTCGTTTCAGATGGTGAGAGGATCAGGTTTGGGACATGCCACCGCTGCTTATTCAATGCAGATGAGAATTAGCTAGGTAGTTTGTAGCTGTAGTCATGGCCCAACGATAAACTAACATGTCGGTTCATGTATTCTATCTGTTTGCAGGTGACCTTCGAGCAGCACAAGGAGAGCCTGTCTCATATGTTCCGCCAGTACCAGAATCAGGGCTCTGAGGGCGATTTGACCAGGGTTCGGACCATCTCCGGGGCCAGGGGCGATCAGGGGGAGGAGACGGCCCCCTCCACTGTCATAGAGCTCACTGTAGACCCCGATGCGGTTCCTCAGAGCCAGGAATCCCCCAACACTTCTCCCTCTGTTGTCTCTACATCCTCCGCCCCGTCAGCCAGCCCACCAGAGGGTGACAGGGATGAAAGTCAGAGGGACGAAGAACCCATAACCTTGTCTGACATGCTGGCCAAGGCTGAAGAGGGGGAGAAGGAAGAACTGCAGCCGGATCAGATTGCGGAGGAGCGGAGAAAAGTTGCTGATGCCGGAGTTGAAGATACGACTCAGAACACTGCAGTTAAACCCGCAGGGTATGAAGTTTGCGCTGAGACCATTGAGAGGGAAGCCTCATCTAAGACCTCTGCAGGCAAGACCGACTACGCAGACGGAGTGAAGTCTGCGGCCGCCAGCACAGCTGGAACAGATGAAGTGACAAAGCCAGAAACTGAGGACGCGAAGGCAGGTGAACAGAACACTGACGAAGTCAAAGAAACAATCCACGATGCTAAAACATGTTTTCTTGTAGAAAAACCAAAACTTCAAACGGATCACAAGAAGGACTCAGAAACAGACAATGAGGTCGACAACGTACTTATGTCTGATGATTCCCTGAACGAACCAGAACCAGCGAATGTAACGGATAAGCAGGTGTCTGGCGAATCATTGGCTGGCCAAAAGGATGATTTGGTCGGGTCAGGGGTCCCGGGGGGGTCTTCGATCATGGACCAGGTACACCACAGCTCTACTGACGACAGCCTGGAGTCCTCGTCCTTTGTCTCTGCCGCTTGCGGGGAGGATGAAGAGGAGGAAGAACGGGAGGACCAGGTGAAGACAGGGAATGTTGGAATTAAGGAGAAGGAAGGGATTAAAGCGGATGGGGTCAAGGTGGAGTCGAAATCAAAGGAGGTGAAGGAAGCGGAAATTGCCAAAGTTGCAGAGTCAGCTGTAGAAACTCCGGAGAGTCGAGAGGAACCACCTGCTTCACCCCCCAAGGAAAGTGAGACAGAACCGGCCCAGATGGAGGAGATTGACCTAAACCAGCCAGGGCCCAGCACTGACATTGTCAGCACAGATCCAGCCCAGCAGCCTCAGCCTTCAGAGGCCCGAGCGTCTCCCCCTACAGCTCAGGAGGCCACAACAGCAGCATTAGGGGCCATAACCAACCACCCGGAGGTTCCCAGCAGCGAGGTCGTCCAGCCGCCCTCTGGGGCCACTGTGGTC
This sequence comes from Esox masquinongy, assembly GCA_016801175.1. Lineage (NCBI taxonomy): Eukaryota > Metazoa > Chordata > Actinopteri > Esociformes > Esocidae > Esox > Esox masquinongy. Next base: position 16,291 of record JACXGI010014710.1, on the reverse strand, counting down.
CTCGGCACAAGCGCCGATACCTCTCCAGAGACAGCCACTGCTTTGCCGGCGGGTAAAGATGGTGCAACCGAGAGCCCCGGCGCTGCCGTCAAGACCAAAGAGATCCACATCGCCAGGCTGGATGTGTCCAGTGTGGCCTCAGACACCGAGAAACTAGAGCTGAAGGAGGCTTGTGCACCCGTATGTCATCACATACTTTCATCTAATCTTCGTGCTTCAGGCCATTAATTGTTCTATTAACTATACCTGAAACCACCGCAGATCATCTGTCCTATTCACAATCACACATTTTACAAAAAAAAAGTTTTATTTCAAACACGTTTCTTTAGTATTGTCCATGTATCCCGATGAACAATATCAGCAAAACACCCCAAAAAATTAAGCGGTTGGTGTTGTCTGTGTTGATAATGTGTACCAGCTCTATGGTGTGGGGCTGCCTATATGGCTAATGCTAATATTGAAGCATTTTACATTGAATGCCAGGACAGTGCTAATGCTAATCCTGCTAATATTGATGCATTTTACATTGAATGCCAGGACAGTGCTAACGCTAATTCTGCTAATATTGATGCATTTTACATTGAATGCCAGGACAGTGCTAACGCTAATCCTGCTAATAATGATGCATTTTACATTGAATGCCAGGACAGTGCTAACATTAATCCTGCTTGGGCGTTTCTGATGTAGGAGACTCCCCAGGGCCAACCAGCTGCGGCGGGGGCCTCGGGGGGCCAGTCCAGAGATGGTGGCTCCTCCTCTTCGGCCCGGTCCACCATGTTCCGTATCCCTGAGTTCCGCTGGTCCCACATGCATCAGCGCCTGCTCACCGACCTGCTCTTCTCCATCGAGACCGACGTGCAGATGTGGCGGAGGTCAGCCCGGCGGGGGGTCCTAAACTTCAGACAGTATACACGAAAGACTAATGATTCTAAAAGACATCGAAAGACAAAAAAACCCGGCTATGTTTTCCTCAGGAGTGTAACGTTTTTCTCTCTCTCCGCCTGGCAGTCACTCCACTAAGACGGTGTTGGACTTTGTGAACAGCAGTGAGAACGTGGTGTTTGTCCACAACACGGTGCACCTGGTCTCTCAGGTGGTGGACAACCTCATCATGGCCTGTGGAGGGATCCTGCCGCTGCTGTCTGCCGCCACATCCTCCTCTGTGAGAGACCTGTCGCCCCCTGTGTGTCGCCCCCTGTGTGTCGCCCCCTGTGTGTCGCCCCCTGTGTGTCGCCCCCTGTGTGTCGCCCCCTGTGTGTCGCCCCCTGTGTGTCGCCCCCTGTCTGCCGCCACGTCCTCTGTGAGAGACCTGTCGCCCCCTGTCTGTCGCCCCCTGTCTGTCGCCCCCTGTCTGTCGCCCCCTGTCTGTTGCCACCTTCCTGTCGCCCCCGCCTGTCGCTATCCATTTATGCGCCGTGTGCGTGCGTGCGTGTGTGTCTGTCTGTCTGTGGCCATCTACGGAAGGGTTATCGACATCATCCATCCTTGTTGACCTTTCTCCAATGACATTAGACTACAGTTAGCCGCTGGTAACGTGCTTAGTGTGTTTTTGTACTGTCTGACCCCAATGACAGTAGCACTCTAGTGTAATATAATGCCTGAAGGACCCCCTCTATACCGTTCCCTTCATCATTTAGACTGGAAACAATGTCCAGGCTGGAATGATGGCTGTGGCCTCACCCGGGTCAATAACATCTTAATTAAATTGCATCGTATTAGATGGATGGAATTGCGTTCAATGAGATTTTAATCTGATTAATATCTGAAATGGAAATAGTGGAATTGGTCCTGAACTAGTTTCAACACAGGGAGTGCTGTTGGAACGTTGATTCTGTGTTGTAAACTAACTAACTACAGGAGGACAGTGTTTGTGACGGTGGTGTCTCTGCTTCACCCCCCCCCCCCCCCAGCACGAGTTGGAGAACATCGAGCCGTCCCAGGGCCTGGAGGTGGAGGCCTCCATCACATTCCTGCGGCGTCTCATCAACCTGGTGGACGTTCTCATCTTTGCCTCGTCCCTGAACTTCACAGAGATCGAGGCTGAGAAGAACATGTCCTCGGGGGGGATACTGCGACAGTGCCTTCGCCTGGGTGTGTGTGGAAGACCCTCCCGAAAACTGTCTTCCTCTGGTTTCCCCATCTGTTCCCTCTTGTTTCCTTCCTCTCATCCCTTCTCCATCCACTCTTCCAGTCCATCTTCCCCAACCTCTTCCCTATAGCAGTCTGCAGCAGGCTGTAGTATCAGCAGGAATCCAATCTCTGCATGGTACACCCTCCCAACCTCTCTAGCTGTCTCTCGCTATTGCTCTCTTTCTCTCTCTCCGTCTCACTCCCTCTCTTTCTGCCTCTCTCTCTGTTCCTATCAGCCCCGTCTTATCTTGTTATTATAACCTCTGTGCGCTGCAACACTCTAAAATGGCTGCCTATGATTAGTCGATTCGCCGTAATGGTCCTGGCTGTTGCCCTAGGCCTTCTCTGGCCCCCCTTTCTCTCCCTCTCCACCATTCTCCCTCCCTCTCTCTGCCTCGTGTTTCAGTCTATTAAAGTAACCCGGTGACAGCTCAGAGATGTGGCTGCCTTGCTCAAGCTGAATAAAAGATCCGTCGGATGCGCTACGTTATTCATTTTATTTAGGCACCAAAGTACACTAGCCACTTTATTCAACCCCTCATCCACCCCCTGAGCTCTGTAGTGTAGAAATACTATCTGCTGTGATTTAAACCGCTGTCGTTATCTCCACTGTTTGGATAATGGACAGCGTGCCATGATCTGTTTTTGCTCTTAAATGCTCATTACAAAGCTGCAAGTAAACAAAATGGCCGCCCTGTTGGCGCACCTTGTTCAGCTGATAGCCGGTCGTATTCGGCCTCCTGGTTTTATCCCAGCGGCCGTTCCCATTGGCGGAGAGCTCCATGGAGAGTGATGCTGTCGTTGTGCGAGCCTGCTTTTAGAGAGCTGCCGTTATGAGATGAATATTTGATGAGGTATGCTCTCACTGTTGCCGGTAGAGTAATCTGATTTGGGTAGACTGTAACAAGGTTTCAGGGGGTAACAGGACCCCCTCAGACAAACACACAAACACACACTCTAAACGCGCGCGCACCGCCTTTATATAAATGGCCAAATGAATGGAGGCCTTAATGGAAAACCCCAGTCCATTCCAGATGGAATAATTCCACCTCTAATCTAAACGCTTCACAGTTAACATTCGTCAAATGTCAAGTACAGAAACCAGGGAGGAAACTAAAAGGAAGGTTTGTGGGGGTGGGGTGGTGGTGTGTGTGTGGGGGGGGGGCTAAACAGAAAGCGGCGTTTGGAATATGACATGCAGTATATCAGATTAAAAATAGTCAAGTGCCCCTTGCTGTGGCAGGAGCCAGGAACCCGCCCCAAGTCAGCAAACAGCCAATACTCTACCTGTTCTGGGAGGTAGTTGGTTACCTTGTTGTCATCCATTATGGGATGAAGCCCAGGCAGGTTTGGGACACGGGAGAATGGGGATGACCCTGTAGGGGAAGCAGGGAGCTGGGTGAGTGGATGTCGGTGTCCAGCTGGGCTGGCGCCGTGACCTTTTTCCTGGGTCGTTCTCTTCTTTCCCGACTGATCCTACTCCCCCTCCCTTATCTCTCTCACCCTTCTCTCACCCGACTCTCTCCCAACCGGCTGTCTCGCCCCAAATTCTCTCTCCCCCCGTCTTCTCAGCCTCCTTGGTTGTTTGGTTCTCGGCTCTTTCTCGGCCTCTCTGACACGGACTCGTTGTTTTCTACGTCCCCGCAGTGTGTGCCATGGCTGTGAGGAACTGTCTGGAGTGTCAGCAGCATTCCCACTTCATGCCCAGCCAGGACAGCGCCCGCGGCCAGCAGTCCACGCCAAGCCTCATGGGTGCAGCCAAGTCCGTGCCAGCGCAGGCAAGTAGAATCAACACGGACCCCCCCAGCCGCGTCTTCGCCTGCTCTCTTTTCCCTCCATTTCCTCTCTGTCATCTCTGGAATCGTTATTGCTCACCCCCCCCCCCAACATAAAGAAAAATCCCTCTGAAAACCCATTTTCCGTATCTCGGGGGCTGACGTAGCTTTAGTCAGGTCAAAGGCGAGCGCTGCGCTGAGTTGCTGTCGTCCTTCGTCGTGCTGCGCCCTACTATTTCACCACGCAGCGGGGCCACAGTAAACCACAGCCCCTTTGTCCTCCACCTACAATAGCATGGTGTTATTATTGCGTTAGCTCGTATCTTATCGCATTACTCCACCTGCCGCTGTGCTGCACCAGGTGCAGCCCTTTGTCACGGTTGCCCTTTTGATTTGATATTGCGACTTCCAGTAAAAAAAAAAATCCATGTTTTTATTCCTGAAACCAGCGTGTAAAATCTCATTTATAATGCAGCGAGTGGCTCTATGGTAAACCCATTATGTTAAGAGTCTGTCAGTCAAACTGCCTGATGGGGAAGACGTTGCCCTGTTTGTGGGCCACGAACGAGGTGTCCTGGCGGGCCTTGCTGAGTGACAGTCCCTGACCGTTTGGGTTGTGTGATACCAACTGGTGTTTCAGTCACGTGTGCCAGCTGTTCCACTTGCCCCCCCCCACCCCGCAGAGCCCTGTGGACGCGGTGACGGGAGGGATGTCCCCAATCCGCGACATGGACCGACTCCTTCAGGACATGGACATCAACCGCCTCAGAGCCGTGGTCTTCAGGGACATCGTGAGTCAATTGAAGACGGGGGAAGATGTCTACTTCGTTTTCTTTGTTTTTTTTTTTTTTTGTGTGTGCTTTTTTTAGACATTCGAGCATCTGCTTTTGGATGGAGGTTGTGTTGGGATCCCGTTGTGTTGTTTCTTGAGACGGCGCGCTGGACGGCTACATGCTCCCCTGTGTTGGCTGAGTTTCTGTGTGTTTTCCCAGGATGACAGTAAGCAGGCTCAGTTCCTGGCCCTGGCCGTGGTCTACTTCATCTCTGTCCTCATGGTGTCAAAATACCGAGACATCCTGGAGCCCCAGAACGACAAGAAACAACCGCAGAGGAGCCAGTCCACCCGGAGTGCAGGTAAAATGCAACACAATGCGCACGCTTCGTCGTCGCCGCCTTGGGGTTTAGGCCGGGTGTCTACAGAGGCACGTTGTTACAACTAATGATGTTGAAATGGGTTGGCGTGGGCAGGCAGATGTCGAGGGTTGTGTGGACAAGGTGAAAAATCTGGTGCCCTTGAGCAAGGCTCTCAACCCTATAGAATGTCCGCTAAGTGACTTAAGTGTATGTGGAAAAAAGGCTTTACAAAATGCACTTGAAAAAGGACAGTGTAGATTCTTGAATGTACTGTAATCAGAGCCAGTAGTTCCGACATTGTAAACGATGCTTCTGATATTGTAGAATGTTGCTATGTGTCGATGGTAATGTTTGCCTAACGTTCACTTGACCTTTCCACCCCTCAGACATTGGTGTCGTCTCCGGCGGTCCCGATCCGGAAAGCGGCGTGTCGTCCCTCCGACGCAGTGTCTCTAGTCTCGGGGAAGGCCATGCCTCAATGACCCCTGCCGAGGCAAACTCCTCCGCCCAGGGGCCTGACGCTGTCTCCGAGGCTCTGTCCACCCTCTCCTCAGAGGTCAGGGGTCACAGGGGTCAGGATGCCCTCAAGGGAGACGCCAGGGCCGGGAAGAATGTCAACGTGAAGGACATCCTGCGCAGCCTGGTCTCGGCGCCTGCTGATGACATCATGGTGGACCCTAGCCTGCTGCCTCCGACGTTCCTGGGAGCTGCTATGGGAGAAAGCCCTAACCAGTTCAGATCTTTTGACAGGTGAGTTGGCCACGTGGGTTTTAGAACCTGGGGCCAGACTCTCAATGGCTGATTTCTGTATCTGAGCTAGGTCCCCTGGGTTCACCTCCTCATGTCTGTTAACCCCGACCTTTTCCAAAGTGCCTTTTGAAATTGTACGACATCAAAAACAGGTGAAGGTAGCTAAGTTGAAGCATCACACCAAAGCCCCGTCACATCACCAACTCTGTCCCTGCAGCTCCCGGTTGGCTGTTGACGTAGCTTCTCAGCACAAACAAACAGGGCTACAAAGTACCTGTCTTCAGTAAAACACATCAAAACAATAGGGCTTCTGCCAGAGGCTGAGTGCGAAAGGAGAGACTTCTCACAGACCAGTCTGTGGCAGTCAGCAGGAAGCTGTTTCTTTTCACCATGTCACCGATATTTAATGACTTCTCTTTTCTGGCCTTGTTTCTCTCTGTCTGTCTGGACAACTGGCCAAGCTGCCTGCCTGCCTGCTTTTCTGCCTGCCTGCCTTTCTGCCTGCCTGCCTTTCTGCCTGCCTGCCTTTCTGCCTTTCTGCCTGCCTTTTTGCCTGCCTGCCTACTGCCTGCCTGCCTGCCTATATTCCTGGTACTTAACAAAAGGAAGAGAAGATGGAAGTATAAATTGCATCCCCTGAGGAGTGATGGGAAGAGTGGATCAGATACAGTGGGAACGAAAGGGGTTCTGTGTCTGTCTGTATGTCTGTCTGTCTGTGTCTGTCTGTCTGTGTCTGTCTGTCTGTGTCTGTATGTCTGTCTGTCTGTGTCTGTATGTCTGTCTGTCTGTGTCTGTATGTCTGTCTGTCTGTGTCTGTCTCTATCTGTCTCTGTCTCTATCTATCTGTCTGTCTCTGTCTCTGTCTGTCTGTCTGTCTCTGTGTGTGTGTCTGTGTGTGTGTCTGTGTGTGTGTCTGTGTGTGTCTGTCTGTCTGCCTGTGTGTGTCTGTCTGTCTGTCTGCCTGTCTGCCTGTCTCTGTCTGCCTGTCTGCCTGTCTGCCTGTCTCTGTCTGCCTGTCTGCCTGTCTCTGTCTGCCTGTCTGTCTGCCTGTCTGCCTGTCTCTGTCTGCCTGTCTCTGTCTGCCTGTCTCTGTCTGCCTGTCTCTGTCTGCCTGTCTCTCTCTCTGTGTGTGTGCGTGTGTGCGTGTGTGCGTGTGTGCGTGTGTGCGTGTGCGTGTGCGCGCGTGCGTGCGCGCACAAGTTATAAGCCTATACAGACATCCCTAAGTGAAATAAAGCTGACAGACAGGCTGAGGACGAGGTCTGGTTTGTATTGTTCCAGTGGTGAAGAGGAGATGGGGAGGACAGATAGTGAGAACAAGATCTGCAAAAGAAAGAAAGACACCTTCCCATGCCAAGGCACATGCCTCCGCCCACCTCCCCTCCTCCCCCAAAACACCCCTCCTTTCCCATTCTGTGGGAATTCCGAGACATCCCTGTGATCCTTGGGCCCTCTGCCTCTTTATCTGTGGAATGCTTTGTCAGGTCTCTGGGCACTCCTCATATCTGGTGGGATTAGAGAGGCTCCTGGGACAGTTATCATAGAGGAGAAAGAGGAGAGTGGAGTGGAGGAGAACATGGTAAAACAGCTCTACCTCACCACAGGGACCTAGTCAGACCCTCTGGACACCAGTGCTGCCAGACCCTCTAACCCAGAGATGGAGCCCCGGTGGCTGGGGGTTCCCACGCCAGCACACCCCTCCCCTGGTCCTTCTCTTATCTCCCACCAGGATCTGCCTCCCCCCAGTCCTCTGGCTCTGAGGTGCCTGGTTATCTTGATGGCTCCTGGTCTCTTATATGCTGTGTTCTGATATGTTGGGACTCTGCCTCTCTCTGGCTCTTTTTGTGTCTCTGGCTCTTTTTGTGTCTCTGGCTCTTTTTGTGTCTCTGGCTCTTTTTGTGTCTCTGGCTCTTTTTTGTGTCTCTGGCTCTTTTTTGTGTCTCTGGCTCTTTTTTGTCTCTCTGGCTCTTTTTTGTCTCTCTGGCTCTTTTTTGTCTCTCTGGCTCTTTTTCTGTCTCTCTGGCTCTTTTTCTGTCTTTCGGTCTCTGGTTTTGCTTTTCTTCGTGTAGTTGATTTTTGTAACTGTCTTTTAGTTTCTTACATCGACAGAGGATTTTTTCCCCCCCGAATCTTACCGTGCTGCTTCAATTGTCATGTTCAAGGGCAGTCTTGCATGTGCAGCCCGCTACAAGTCCCCCACAACATTTTGATAGGATTTAGATTAGGGCTTTGACCCGGCCATTGCATAACCCACCATTTCTTCTTTATGAGCCATTCTGTTGTAGCCTTTCTTGTGTATTTTGGATGATTGTCCTGTTGCAGGATCCATGTTCGGTTCAGATTCAGCTTTTTGATGAATGGCCTCATATTCTCCCTAAGAAGTTTGGCACCATACATAATTCATTATTGACTCAATCATGGCAAGTTGGCCAGTCCTTAAGACAGCAAAGCAGCCCCAAACCATAATGCCACCACCTCCATGCTTTACAGTTGATATGAGATTCTTCTGTTCAAGGGCAGTGTTTTGTTTTTGCCAAACATGGCGTCATCTGTCCAGACAACGTTGCTCCAAGTAGTTTTGTTCTATACCCAAGAGTTGTCTGGTAAACGTCAGTTTAGCCTTGATGTTATTTTTGAGTGCTGAGCGTTCTTCCTTCCATAGGCCAAGTGAGGCAAGAGCGGACTGTAGATCCCGTGATGTTCCTTTGAGGTACTTAGTCTACTATGGGTGTCTTTTGGTCAGCTCTTGTCCTGAATATGGCGGGAACGCCTGTCCTTTGTAGGTTGCTAGTGTCTGGAATTTTCTGTATTTGTAGATCTGTTTTTCTGCACAAGGAAATTTAAACATTTTTGCTTAGTTTCATAAATAAATAAAAGTTGTGATTTGTTAAATTCAGTTACCTTTGTCAACAAATATGTTTGGAATTCAGCTCAGATGCCCATGTGTACCGATAAGTAAAAAACAAAAATCAACTGTCCAGCGAGTGTACTTCACGTCGGCCAGGTGTTTAATAGCCGTTCGATTCCATCACGCAATCAACCGTTATCTGCAACCTGTGATCAGAAAAGGTTCCCGCGGCCATGTGTTGGACTGTTTTGTTCGTATATGCCTGGTGGTTGTAATTTGAGTTTGAACTGCAACTGCTAGTTAAGATGTTAGGTTACTGCAGATTCAGTCTAGCCAGTGGCACCACAGAGTGGGCACAGCAAGGGCCATTGGTTCCGTTACCATGGGAAACTGCTGTCCTCAAAGCGGCTGATTTTGCTATCGGTGATATTTTAAATTTGGGTCAGTGTTTTGGTGAAATTATGTAAAATATAAATGTATTTGTTACTAGGAACACATGCGTTATGTAGAACCATTACACTGCCAAATCATTCATTATTTGTGGTTTATGGTGTGATTGAAGAAAATATATATAATATTTGGGCTGGTATGAAAATCCGAGTAGACTGGTAGATTTTCAGTTAAAATTGATATGCAATGAGAGGTTAGCCCAGCTGGCTCTGTGGTGTAAGTTCAGGCGTGTTTGACATTGTATTTTGTTTGTAATATTTTTAAACACATACATTTTCATTCAGGTGTGCGATTTTCCAAACATTTTTTTGATACGAGCGACTGATCTACCTCATGTTCAAACACTTCAGCAGCAGTTTGTCATAATGCCCCATCCTGCATATCTCGCAGTGACAGCCGGGCGGACAGACCAACATTCTACACCGACACCTACACCAGTACATGGGAACCGGTGAGCCTGCCCCCTCACAACCATTCCAGGGGCTTCAAATTTACGAGGCCTGTGTGCGGAAAAAGCAGGATCTCCCAGATAAAAATGGCCAAGGTCAAGGGTGAAGTATCACTCTGATTTATTCACTAGGCGGAGAGACCGATGCGTACATCTGTCTCACAGAGATGCTCCTGTTATGACGGAAAGTCTGCAAATATTTGCTGATGTTAACCAGAACCCTAGTAAACAGTGTCATCTATGGGAGGCGGAATAGCAGTGGGGTTTACATATATCGCGTGCTTCAGCTGTAAGTCTGCTTTTAGCTGGTTTGAATGCTGCTAGACTTGCCACATACTTTGGGATCGGCTCAGTAACCGGCTTCCCCCCTGAAACATGGCTTTAGCCTTATTCAGAGGCTTGAGCCTTGAAGAAACAACGTTCTGCAGGGAGTATCATTTAACGATGACTCCAAATAATTGTAATGACTTTGAATTTTTTGCCTTCACGCTAAGATGGTTTTGTTCTGTAAGGCACGGGGTGTTCCGGAACATATTGTGGCCCACATCCTCCTGTTCAGGGAATGGCGGGTGCTCCGTTTTCACTCCTCACCCTCCTCTCCACCCCAGCTGTCCTCAGGCCTTACGCTACTCTCATCAATCACTGCTGTCAAGGCCCTGCCCACTCGCTGCCTTACCCACCAATCAAAGCCAGGGACAGCACAGGAAGTGCTGAAAGTCTGAGATTCGCCGGTAGACGGAGAGGGTGTCCTTATTGGACAGTGAAGATTAAGGCTGTTGTTCCCTCGTGTTCGCAGGCACAGAGCTGCCGGGAATGAGATCAAAGCCGCACCGCGTCGGTGACAGACAGCCTCCTGGCATGAATAAGCCATAAGGTTAACGCTCAGGATGACGAGGAGTCCAGCCTCTATTCAGCACTGCCGCTTGCGCGCGCACACGCGCGCGCGCTCACACACGTGCGCACACAGCCCCGTGAGCACCCCTTGACTTCACTCTGGAATAGCACAGATTACTGGAATCGTTGTGTTTACAACCCAACGTTGGTTAAATCCACTAAATAATTCAGGCCCCGCCGACCCAAAAAAAACCCAAGGCCCAGAGTCCTCCCGGCCGTGGGTTTAACAGTAACAGCCAGACTCTTGCTCTGACGGCTGATTAATCGACAGGGGCGTTTGGCTCGACGATAAGTGAAGCTAATGACCTGCTGAATAATTTAAAGCCATGGCTGCCGGGGAACAGATGGGGAACCAAACACCCTAACCCGGCCCTCCACTGCTGTATGCCGCGCATGCACGCACACGCGCACACACACGTGCACACATAGTCTCCTCTCTATGAGCTGCACCAAACCTAGCCTCTCTGACTGCTCCCTGTCTCTCCCCCGATGTCGGCACCTCTCTCCCAGGGTGGTTGGTGTCAGCACCACCCCTGATACTGACCGCCACCACCGTCTGCTCACTATCTGACCAGAGCTACTAGATATGGCAAAACCCTTCTGGCGTGGCGCGGAGTAGACCAATAGGTCTGCATTACCGCTTGCCCGCCGAGTCTAGAATGTTTGTCCATTTTAAAGCCCTTGCCATGCGGCTGCTCGCAGCCTTTTCGTTGATGTGAAAATATTCTGGACTGCAAAGGAGGACCGGAACACTTTTCAGATTCCACCGGGGGGTTGTCAAAAAGGATTGACTAGCTTTTCAATCCCCAAGTGAACTGTAGAGTAAATTCCCACCTCAGACAATCTCTAACGTTTTCTCAAGGAGGCTTCCCTATGAGTGCTGTGTGTATTATACAGTAGGGAATGGTCTTTATGCAGCATGCTAATCGTTAAGGGACAGCGATTAGCCGCAGCTAATTGACTAGCGCCGCTACTTTATCTTCCCTCTTTTACTGGTCAGAAATATGTCGGTTAATTAAACCAAGCTCTGGATATTTCATGGGACAGAAAATGAAAATGTTAATTGCAGATGGGCATGCTGAACCTCGGTTATGGTTTTGTCACTTCAGCATTAAACGAAAATGACCATTGAGACGAAAATAAGTAATCTTGTGCATGTCAATCCATGTCAACAGAGGAATTGAAGGCACCGTTCTGTCAGATGTATCCCAAAGTACACTACTCAACAAAATGAAGGGAACATGTAATCGTCACAGTATAACACAAAGTCAATTAAACTTCAGGGATTTCAATCTGTCCAGTTAGGAAGTATATGCGATTGTGAATCAATGTGACCTGTTTTGGTGCAAATGGAAGTGACAACAGGAGTGACCAAAGCAAGACAACCCCCAAAAGGGAATGGTTTTGCAGGTGGTGGCCACAGACAATTGCTCTCTCCTTGTCCTTCCTGACAGATTTTTCTCTAGTTTTGCATTTTGCTAGTGTCCTTGTCACTACTGGTAGACTGAGGCGGTACCTGCAGCCCATTCAGGTTGCACAAGTAGTCCAGCTCCTCCAGGATGGCACATCCATACGTGCCATCTCAAGAAGGTTTGCTGTGTCTCCCAGTACAATCTCAGGAGCATGGAGGAGATACCAGGAGACGGGCCATTGCACAAGGAGAGCTGGATAGGTCCGTAGAAAGGCTTCAACCTTGCAGCTCGATTGGCATTCGCCAGAGAACACCAGAATCGGTAGGTCCGCCATTGATGCCCCATTCTCTTCACAGATGAGAGCAGGTTCACACTGACAGATGTGAAAGAGTCTGGAGATGTCATGTTGAATGTTATGCTGCCTGCAACATCATTCAGTATGACCGGTTTGGCGGTGGGTCAGTGATGGTCTGGGGAGGCATATCCTTGGAGGGAGACCTCCATGTGCTAGCCAACGGGACCCTGACTGCTGTTAGATAATCGGGATGAAATCCTCAGACCCATCGTCAGACCTTACGCTGGTGCAGTGGACCCTGGGTTCCTCCCGGTGCAGGACAATGCCCAGCCTCATGTGGCCAGAGTATGTAGGCAGTTCCTGGATGACGAAGTAATTGATGCCATTGACTGGCCCTCACGTTCCCCAGACCTGAATTCAATTGAGAACCTCTGGGATGCTTTGTTTCTGTGCATCCGATATGGCCAAGTAGCGCCACAGACTGTCCAGGAGCTCACTGATGCCCTGATTCAGGTCTGGGAGGCGATCCCCCAGGACACCATCTGCCGTCTCATCAGAAGCATGCCCAGATGTGTCGGGAGTGCTTACAAGCATGTGGGGGCCATACTCCCTACTGAGTCACATTATGAGTTGCCGTGATGAAATTTACGCAAGTTGGAAGAGCCTGTAATTTTGATTGTTTCCTTGGATTTTCTGTGTGAGTTTGAATCCAGCCCTCAATTTGCTGGTGATTTTGGCTTCCACTGACCGTTGTTATGTCATTTTGTTCTCAAGGAATTACACAATGTGCAGTACAGATTTTGATCTTTAATATATTCAATATATATCCTTCATCGAGACCTGATGCATGATTTCGGTGTTCCCTTCATTTTTTTGAGCAGTGTAGATACAGCTGGGGCAGATATAACTTCACCTGGATAGACACGGATGTATTCAGGGTAAATGCGTAGATCAGTGCCGGGTCAGAACGAGTCAGTGTTTAACATCCAGGTTAACTTCAGCCCAATGTGTGTGATCTGCCGTCTTAAATCATCCATGCTCTGCTTTGATACCCACGCCAGCTTTCTGTCCTTACAACCCAGGCCCCAGTCTACATACTCCTCTATTTGTGCGTGCGTGCGTGCCTGAGCAGTAGGTAGTGGTTAGGCCGTGCTCCCCTTGTGTCAGCACTGATAAGACGGACCAGGCTCACTTTGATAGGGCCACTGTTCATCACAAGGACTGGTTCAGACTGACAGCTTTATCCAGATGCTGTTTCCACTCCTTCCCACCGGCCAGGCTGCTGTACGTACGTCCCGGAGGGGGGGAGTTCACCCGTACCCCAGGCTGCGTGGGACCACCGTCGGCAGGCCTAAGCTACCAGGGAGAGGTGCCACGGCATCAGATCAGTAGACCACGTCCGAAGTTATGAATGCCGCTGCCATCATGGGACATCTGACACCTGGGTTGGGCGGGGGGGGGGTCTGTTCTTTAGCTCTGCGTGGCCGTGACTGGGGAGTAAGGCTGTTTGCCTGAATGGTTTTGGGCTAAAATGCTGGACCCCTTCCACCACCACCCAGAACGGACATCCTGTCACTACGTTACTATTGGACCACGAAGCTGATACATCACAAAGCTTGCCGACTGATTGACCGAGCGGCCGCGCAGGCGTGCGATTGGTTGACCGAGTGCTGCGCAGAGCCCATCGATTAGATGGAAGATGGATGCAGCCATTACTGAATATTCTGTGTCAGGGAAATAGGCCTCTAATGGATCTCCGCTGTCTAAATGGGCTTCTCTGTTGTGATTTTTTTCTTGTAACGAGCCTAGGACTTGTAAATCACCTCACACTCTCTGCCTACTAAGTGGACCTCGTCGTTATTGGTGTTAAGTTTAAGTAGGATGTCCGTAGATGGAGGACTCATTTTCTGATGTTTCTTCATTCTTTAGACATCTTTAAGAATGGATTTCAGGGGACCTCGGTGTCCTAGGTCAATGCCTCCGTTGTGGGCCGGTGTTTAAATCTCATTCACCTCTAGCGCACGTGTAGGTAAGAACCTCCTGGTTCGAGTGAAGCTGCAGAACCTGCGGACATGCGGATTGGTAGACGCACATCTTGAGCTTTGACCCTCCGGCCCCTTGTAGAGGAGTTAGTACAAGGAAAGGCCATAGTTGTGAATTTGGCATGGGGGGAGAAAGGAATGTTTTTTTTTATGTGTGTTTTAATCAATATCCAGGCAGATTTTAACGACGACGCCTCTCTCCTGTTTACAGAAGCGTAAGGGTGGCTCCCAAGAAAGTTGGCGCTGCCTCGTCCCCTGGCTCTTCCACGCCTGTCCCATCAGCCACCGCCCCTGTGGCGGCCGCCGGGACGCCGGTCAACAGCGTCGCCGTGGTGTCCACGGGCGACGCCCCTCAGAACGCCGCGGCCGACGCAGCCGCTGCAGGTGAGTCCCCGGGGACGTGTCAGAATGCACGAGGTCATGGCACCGGCATTGCGCCGCGGGAACGCCACGGCGCCGCTCTCGATAACTGCTGGAGCCCCTCGACAACAACGCTGTGCCTCTGTCGCGGCGTCCGGGTCCGTGTTTCGGACGGCCCCCTCTGCGCCGTGGTAGTCCGGTTACCAGGGAGCTCGGCAGACGAGGAGGGGGAACGGTGCTCTGGGAGAACGTCTCTCACCGGCAGACACGGTGCAGTGCACTCCGACGGCGGCCCACAGGAAGTCTTATTGACATATTGACTTTTATTCCGTGTTAATGGGATGTGTCTCTGGGTCGGGCTGGAGCGTAGTGATGTCATGGCGGTAATGGCTGCTGAGGCCTGGACTGTGTTGTGGAACTGCGAAGTATGTAGTGTATGTGATTAATACATTATTTAGGAGTTGTGGGAGTATAGATTTTCGCGTTAAACCATGTCACATCCGTGTTATTGCATAAACACCGAGCTCGGCTGAACCAGAGTGCCGGGATCCCTCGTATCCAGCTGATGATGTCAAGTGGCGCTCTCCTCTGGTCAGGAGACGGTCGGTCTGTTGGGCCACTGTGGCAGTTTGGTAACACTGGGGACCATGCCTGTTGACATGACCGGTCACGTCGCCCTGTGTGTCTGTGTTAGTGTGTGTGTTAGGGTGTCTGTGTGTGTAATAGAGAAGCCAGGGGGAGGATTATTAAAGATAAGCTAATTTACTCCTCCACTGTCACGTCCATCCAGAGTTTCTTAGTGGGCCAGTGCAGCACCTCCACGTCCCCACACACACATTCCAGTCCACACCATAGCTTGTCATCCTCTGAGAGTTATCCCTGCTCGGAGACCCGCTTGTACGGCTGGGAAAACAAGCCCGCCGAACAGCAGAGGACCCTGCTCCACTTATTCAGCCGGGCATTATGGGATTTACGGGCAACGGTGAAATCGAATTTATGACCAGATCAATCAGACGTCGCGCTTTGTAGACATTGTGGACTTGTGTGTCTCTGCCGCAAGGACGGTGTCGTAAAACACCTGGAAGTCATTTCATTAACTGGTCTGAAGAGTCCATTTTGAGAGATCTTGAATATCCGCCAAAAGCAACGAGGGCAAACATGTTAATTTAAAAAACACACACATGTTCTGCTCACTTTCATACTTGAGCAGAAGGCTGGTAACGATTCAGCCCAGCGTGTGTCCGAAGAAAAGCTGGGGAAGAACGATAGCCGAAGTGAAACCCCTGCAAATACGCTTGCAAGGACAAACCCCTCGGCTTGAATATTTTCTGATTAATGTAGCGTTAATTAGGCCATACAGGAGTATGATCTATGCCTCTGAATATCTAAGTGAGAGGAAGACGTATGGTACAGACTCTATATCATCCTCTATCTAGCGGCAGAAAATCAGACTGCACTGTTTTCATACGCACTTGTCCCGTTTCACCATAAATCCCCGGTCCTCCCGTTGTGGAACATTTGAATGGAACCCCTCTGTAACAGATTTATGGAGCCACTCATTCCTTCACTACTGTAATATATTGGGATGGGGGGTGGGGGCTGGACTGTCCCACTGCCGGTCTCATGACAACGATGCTACCGATTTACCATTGGATTATTCCCTCCAGAAACCAGATTTATGCCCCACCCCTTCCCCTCGTGTGTGTGTGTGTGTGTGTGTGTGTGTGTGTGTGTGTGTGTGTGTGTGTGTGTG
>JACXGI010014709.1:5246-18737 GCA_016801175.1 Esox masquinongy | reverse complement strand
GGGGAAACGGCAGGAGGGGAAAAAACACAAACGCACATACAGGGTACCTGCATGCGTAACAGGGATAGCAATACTGTGTTCAGGACTGGATTATCAGTCGACAGCCCAGCTCCTCCGGCCGACTTGGATGGTGTAGGTGGGCGTGTAGTTATGGTAGTAGTCACATAAACATACGGCTGAAAAACAGCCCTGACCTGCTCACCCCTGACCCGTTCATGGTTCTCATAGTACCTTGGCTTCTTCTTCAATGTCTTCCCGGGCAAACGTATCATTCCATGTTTTGTAGTGAAGGCACGAAAAAGATAGAACAGTGGTGTCCTAAATAACACCCTATTTCCGATTTGTTGCATGTGGCTCAGGTTTAAAGTAGTGGACTATATAGAAAATAGGATGCCATTTGGGTCACAGCCTATAACTCAATAACAGTGAACTAGGCTGCTTCTCAGGCTGTGCAGGACTGAGTGGTGAAAGTACATATGATAACAAAAAGGCTGAAAAACAGCCCTGACCCTCTCATGGTCCTCGTAGTAGCCTAGACTTGGCGTCTATCTCTTGCTGTGACGCACATCTGATGTTAAGTCTGATCCAAGTAGAAATGACAAAATTCAAACCGGGTCAGAGTACAAACAGGAAGCCGCGATATGATGTAATGTTTTCGCTTTTCTTCTGGAAAACGGTTGTTCAAATCACCTTTGCACACGTCTCGAGGGCACGTGGCCCAAATCGCAGACTTTTCCCTTCACAGTGCTCTACTTATGAATGTAGCACTCTGGTCAAAACTAGTGCACTAGTTTGGGAATACGCACTGGCTTTCTGTAGGCATAACAGGGTGTTTGTAATGACCGGAAAATAACGACATGTTTTACGGTTCTTCGTTATGCTTATTACTGATCCTCTACTGTTGGGCAAACATGATATCACAGTCTGGATTTTTCTCAATGCAAGATAATTAATATTATTAGCATCAAGGATGCAGTGGAATCAAATGGCCTACCTGTGTACAATGGATTCATATGTCCTATCTGAATACAGTGGAATCAAATGGCCTAACTGAATACAGTGGAATCATATGGCCTACCTGAATACAATGGATTCATATGCCCTACCTGAGAACAGTGGAATCAAATGGCCTGCGTGTGTACAATGGATTCATATGTCCTACCTGAATACAGTGGAATCAAATGGCCTAACTGAATTCAGTGGAATCATATGGCCTACCTGAATACAATGGATTCATATGTCCTACCTGAATACAGTGGAATCATATAGCCTACCTGAATACAATGGATTCACATGGCTTACCTGTATACAGTGGAATCATATGGCCTACCTGAATACAATGGATTCATATGGCATGTAATATTCAGGCATGTTTAAAAAGTAATCTGATTACAATATTTTTGCTGGTAACATAACGGTTTACTTACGTTTTTTTGTAATCCGTTACTCCACGGCCCTGATTCTGTTTCATTACAGTTTCTGTTCTTTTTGGATCCCAGAAAGCTGTCCAGGGACAGGGGCTGATGGGGATTTGAAGAACGTCAACCCTGTTTCTGTAATTGCACTGCATGGTTTGTTACAGCTACAAAACCTGTGGAGGTTTTTGGCAGCGCGGTTGTGCTGTGAGGAACAGAGCCAAGAGAAAGACAGTGTGGAGAACCGAGTTTGGAGAGGACAGTGAAAACTAGCTGAAGCAGGTTGAAAAGACCAAATCAACACACCACTTAGAGTACATCATCCCAACATAACCAATTCACTTGTTTATCACTTGGGTATCTCTGAACGTAGTAGGGGTACAGAGCTGCTAGCACGTCTATGGTACACTGACAACTCTCTATGAAGTCATGTGTGTATGTGAATATGTTTAGTTTTTTATGGCCAAATTGCCTTTAAGCAGGGAAAACAAATAAAATTGGAGTTGTGGTTGCTAAAGTTTGTAATGGCTGTTTATAGATAAAATCATAAACAAGAAAGCAATGGACTACATTTTTTCATACTCCATTTCTGTGTTTCTGAGGCTAACATCAAAAGTGAACATCAAAAGTGAACCAGTCCTAAACTCCAGCATAGTATATTTGCATTCAACCTGCCAATTGGCAGATCTAACCAAGTCACCCTGCATTTCCCCAATCCTGCATCAGCACGTAGATAAAATCACCCTCATCTTCCGGAGGCCGCTTCTGTTTCCAGCCACGACCAGGTTGTCTGATATGGTAGTTGTGTAATATGGGCTAGCTGTTCCTGGGTCTTTTTCCCTGCTGAGACAGGTGGCGTCCCTCGTAAGAATTTATGACTTGTCTCATCTGGTCCGAGGCAAACACACAGGCGTTTTATGGAGCGAGTACTGGGAAGCCACAGTCTTAATTGCTTAAAAATGTCACTGCTTGTTTACACAGTTCTGTTCCGCTCCTCTCAGTGCTGGAACCCCAGTGAAGGACAACTAGCAAACCTGCACTAGGGCCGGTGTCGACTCCTCAATGAAGGACAATTCAAACTGTTTCAGGTATTTCATTGATGGTGGTGTCGGTGTGTTAAACGGCTAGCTCCATAGAGCTCCTGCCATTGTTAAATGGCTAGCCTACGGACTTTTGACAGGATTCCCTTTATCTTCCCAGAGTCTGATCCATTTTTGGATTTCACTTGTATATATCTGTTAGCAAGAGTAAAGGCTGAGGACTGGGCTGCGTGTGTAAATGAGGACTGGGCTGTGTGTGTAAATGAGGAATGGGCTGCGTGTGTAAATGAGGACTAGGCTGCGTGTGTAAATGAGGACTGGGCTGCGTGTGTAAATGAGGACTGGGCTGCGTGTGTAAATGAGGACTGGGCTGCGTGTGTACATGAGGACTGGGCTGTGTGTGTAAATGAGGACTGGGCTGCGTGTGTACATGAGGACTGGGCTGCGTGTGTAAATGAGGACTGGGCTGCGTGTGTACATGAGGACTGGGCTGCGTGTGTAAATGAGGACTGGGCTGCATGTGTAAATGCTCCCTGTGTGAACTGGAACCCTCGGCCCTCTCGTTTACCATCATAAGTCACAATAATAGCTTGTTTAATGACTTCTCTAGTACTTGGCACGGGGAGTCATAGTGGGTTGGAGCAGACGCAGTGATGGCCGTCAGACTGTTGTTTCAGGTTTTAGGCCGACACTTGGACTGGAGAGCAGACCGAGGTCCAGCTAAAAGGTTCTGGAGGGCGGCTAGGCCAGAGGGCTTCCCCACTGTGGTGCTCTTTCTCAAGGACGGAGAACTAAGGGGAGTGTGTGCCTGTTTTAAGTGTCTTTCAGTGGCAAAATGTAACAATTTACAGTATCTAACGTTAGCAAAAGTAAAATAACAAAGGTTTCCTCAGCTAGCTTGAGTCAAGGCATTTGATTACAGTTCAGATTTTTCACGCTGGAAGGAGAATGCATTCCCCCCAGTGTATAAAGATTACGGTCTAGACTACCTGGATAGACCAGCAGTGTGATATGTACCAGAACAGCATCGGATGTGCTTATAATGTGCCTATAATTATATACCAAATGGAATTATTGGTGACTGTCCCAATTTGAAGGCAATACTGAATAGTCCTTTTAAAATCTGTGGTAAAAACTTAAAGTTTTAAAGTTTTCTCCTGCATGTATAGGTACAGTGAATCTGCAGCACTAATTTAAAAAAAGGACACACTGTACTTTATGTATTTCATAATTAGCTTGATTTTCATCACTACATAAAAGTCGTCTGAACGTGACAGACTGAAGACCCACCAGCTGATGCAGTCACTTGGGAGAAACCCATGGCGTTAGATCAGTTGGAGGATCCGATGATGACAGCACAACAACCTCTGCTCTGGTCCCCGGCTTGGTTTGATGACAACCAGAAACAAGCATCAGGCGATTCCCAACAATCCCACTGAAACACCATGCAGGCATTTGTCGACATCCCACTCCTGATAAGGCCGACCCAAGACTAGCAACTTACTCATTCCGGATCAGAGGAATGAGATACCTTAACTGACAGATGTATGACTTTAAACTGCGGCAGTCACCAAGGCAGAAAAACATATTTTCTGAGATGTGTGAAGCGAATTAATGAATGCAGCTGGCACTCCACTGGAACATGGTGTCTTATAGTCACTGTGGCTATGACGTTACATTACAGAAAGACGGAAAGCGTACATTGTGAGGATCGAAAGTTTGAAAAAGAATAAGAGAAATTCCATGGTAGTTGAAATACACTGCGACAAACCATGATCAAAAGTTTAACAAAATGAAGAACAAGAATAAGAATAAGAACAAGCAATGATTGTAAAATTACTTACTGAAGATTTAAAAATTGCTGGAAGAAAGAGTAGGGTGTCAGCTGTTTTGCTATAGATTTTGAACACACCAAATCATGGGTGTCTGTATGTAAAATGGCTGAAAAATATATACATGCAACACTGTTAAAATCATTATTATAGTGTAGAGAATCAATGTGCCATCTGCATTTCATTTTTTGAAATGTTAAAATATATATATTTTGAAACTTTTGCAAGCTCATTTACTAAAGGCACAAGTAGAGCCATCGTTGAATGTGCTGTTGTTGTAATTCAGCCATTGTCCACTAGGTGGGAGCAAAATCAGGATATCACCATTAATTAATGGATCAAAATGGTTTAGATTTGTCCAAGACTGATCTTTTGGCATTGAACTGGCCGGCAGGTTTGACTCCAACTAAAGTCCAACAATTGTCCAAACAGCACCGACTTGCAAAAAATGAAGTGCGGTTTGGAGAAGAAAAAAAATTGGTTGTTAAACCAGCTATATGAGTGTTTTAATTCAATGTCTTCAACTTTCTGTGTTTTCTCAAGCATTTATGTGTCCAAAACACAAGATAAAAACACAGGTTTTTAAGCTGAACATTGCAGACATGGTGCCCCTAAATGAATCCCCACTGATACAGAAATTGGTCTATAGATGATTTTTTTCCCCTTCAATTGTAGTTTTGATCAGTTTTGCACAACAACAGCTACAACAGGAGTCTGTAGGCATCTCAGAAAACAGGCCATCCTTTTCATGTCAACTTAGAATTGAAAGTGTTCCTATGAACTTTACATTTTAGAGGTCATGGGTCCTTTTTACATAGAAATTATACATTAAATAAATATGGAATACTGTGTACATTTCAAATAAAACAGAAAAGACAATAAGGTTTAGACTGAAGGTTTAGACTTTTCCGACCACGGAATGTCTCGTACTATTTAAATTACTATGTGGTTTCTGCCAGGCCTCCCAGAAACTATTGACTATTTTATGGAATGTGCAACATTACTGTATAAGGTAAGGTGCTGCATCACAGAGGCCCAGTATGCTGATATTCTTACTTCCTCAGATACTAAACAAGCTAAAACATTTAGCTTGGGCCCTCTGTGCTATTTCATAACTCTTCAGGATTATTTTCCAAATGTCTGTTAAACTTAAACAGTGAACCATCCCACAATTACAGTAGGTTTTGCTTTGGCATGTAAAAAGGTTTGGCTTTGGCATGCAGTTTCCACTTTCTCATCTTTCCAAATTTACATTTCAAGTGACCAGATTTCTAGCATTGCCTCTTTCACTCCACCTAGAACTACAGCAGTGGAATTTCATGACATATTTGACAGGAATATTCCAGAGGTGGAGGAGAGCTGGGTGCATGACGCACACTGATATAATTCTTTAAGGCTGCGAAGTGTTGGTCCCATGTTTGATGAGTTGATAATAATACATACCAGCATGGCCCATTCATTTTGTAGGTCTTTTAGGACCATGGTTTAAACTCCTAATAGTCTTCTGTTTAGAGCAGGGACACGGTACTGGATACAGGATGAAGGGATGATTGGTGGGACCAGGTATTATGGGTCAAAAGCCTGTATTGTGAAACACCGTTCCTTTTCGGTGTCCACTGGAAGAGTAAGTCTCAATCCTGAGTAGGACCATAATTCCCATACAGCACCCCACCTTAGACAAAAGACTGTAGGGAACTTGCTTCATCGCCACAGCGTGCCAATAGGATCACTGTTCTTAGAGTGCTTTGTTTTCTGTCAGGTGGCAACTCCCAGGGACTCATAGCCTTTTCACTGGCCACTAACGGGATCCTGGTGCACTAATCTGACAAGAATAATCTGGAATAATTCTGCACAACAATCTCCATATTATTCTTACATCTTAAGCCCCAAATGGTGCAGCGCTCCGTGTCCCACCTCCTTCTATTTGGGGCACGATACTGAAGTCAACGGGTGCAAGTGCAGTCACTGGTTCCAGCTCCGCTAAAGCCTCAATCAGACGCCAAGTAATCAACAAGCAGCAGGTCGCTGACTCACAGAGGGTTTTTCCCCCGTTAGAGAGCTTGACCGTTTTGTTCACCGGCTGGCTGGATGATGAGAAATCCGGTACCGTCCAAAACTCCGGAGCTGTGTTTCGACGATGGCGCACCGAGAGTCATGATTTCACGGCAAAACAGATGGATGGACGCGGCGGTGACGCACGGGTCAGATGTTTGTTCACCCTGCTGCAGCCGCTGACAACACGTCCACAACCTGCCAATGAGACGTGATGAAGTGAAAATCAGGTGGGACTGCCAGTCATGAGGCAACTTGGGGCAGACTAACCTCTAGGCTGTCCTTTAGACAGACTGACTTCTACGATAGGCTGTCCCTTAAACAGACTGACTTCTACGATAGGCTGTCCTTTAGACAGACTGACCTCTACGATAGGCTGTCCCTTAAACAGACTGACTTCTACGATAGGCTGTCCTTTAGACAGACTGACCTCTACGATAGGCTGTCCTTTAGACAGACTGACTTCTACGATAGGCTGTCCTTTAGACAGACTGACTTCTACGATAGGCTGTCCTTTAGACAGACTGACCTCTACGATAGGCTGTCCTTTAGACAGACTGACCTCTATGATAGGCTGCCCTTTAGACAGACTGACTTCTATGATAGGCTGTCCCTTAAACAGACTGACTTCTACAATAGACTGTCCCTTAGACAGACTGACCTCTATGTTAGGCTATCCCTTAGACAGACTAACCTCTATGTTAGGCTGTCCCTTAGACAGACTAACCTCTACGTTAGGCTGTCCCTTAGACAGACTAACCTCTATGTTAGGCAGTCCCTTAGACAGACTGACCTCTACGATAGACTGTCCCTTAGACAGACTAACCTCTACAATAGGCTGTCCCTTAAACAGACTGACCTCTACGATAGGCTGTCCCTTAGACAGACTGACCTCTATGTTAGGCTATCCCTTAGACAGACTAACCTCTATGTTAGGCAGTCCCTTAGACAGACTAACCTCTACATAGGCTGTCCCTTAAACAGGGTAACCTCTACGGTAGGCTGTCCCTTAGACAGGGTAACCTCTACGTTAGGCTGTCCCTTAGACAGACTAACCTCTATGTTAGGCAGTCCCTAAGACAGACTGACCTCTACGATAGGCTGTCTGGGAATATCCGTCCAGACGATAGAATTGGCAGTATCGATCTTCACATTGTGAATCTACAGTGTGATGTGGTGCTGTGTGGGAGAACAGTCTGCCTTTCACAAGCAGTACTGTACAGCGGGGCCTAGTGCAGTACTGTACAGTGGGGCATAGTGCAGTACTGTACAGTGGGGGCTAGTGCACTTTGCCCCAAGACTGGGTTTGCTTGTAATAGCAGATGACTGCATCCACCACATTCATTCTTCCACTTCATTACATGAAGAGAAAAAAAACAGACAAAATGACAGTGCAAAACCCCGGCAGCCTAAAGGAGAATGGTCCGTCCCACATGGCATTCTTTCTAGGGCATACACACAGTGGGCCTTGGTCAGAAGTAGTGAACTATGTAGGGAACAGAGAGCTCTTTGGGATTCAGGAAAGGTACAAAGAAGCTGTCAGTAACAGGCCGGCCAGCCTCGGGTCCTCTCTCATCTGCTGTCTAGACTGCCTGCAGTCTCAAGGCCTCCCCAGTCAGCCAGACAAGCAGCCAGACAAGCAGCCAGGCAGCCAGACAACCTGCCAGATAGTCAGCCAGCCGGCCTCCTACACCTCCAGAGCACGAGGGAGGAGGCGACTCGGATGACAACAGCGCATTAGCGTCTACAGTTACTGATTCGTCTAAGAGGTTTGGGGGAAGTTTCACTAAGGGTTTCTACATGTGCAGGCTGTGCATCTGGTATTGTGGAGAGGGGCTGAAATGCAAAAGGTAGAACCTTAGGTGGAGAAAATAATAAAGGCGAAAGCATGAGGCTCCACAATGGTAAAATATACAGTAGATTCACAGGTTTCGTCAATCTGACACTGGGATTGCAGAGGGGAGGCCTAACGAGGAACATGTGAATGCCTGGACAGCCAAATGATGGTGGGATGAACACAAACAAAATAAAGGACCTGTAGATAACAAAGTATGATTGATCCATCCAAGGTGGGTTTTTTCCAGCTCTTCTTTCTCCCAGGTCTTGGGTGACAGTTTTTCCTACCTGTTGTCATAAAGATGCATCATAAACGTCTTGGCTTCTAACTTTAGACTTTGTTGGATATTTCATGTTTGCCTGTCGTTTGCACCCGACATCAGAACCTCTTGTGAAATGTCTGCCTGGGGCCACAGTCCCGTCTCTGTCCTCTCTTACAAGGCCCAGCATCAAAGATGGCCGTGAGTATCTTATAGATGGGTGAGAACATCTGGGGGTGAAAGGAATGTGGCATGTCAAAAATAGATCCAGGGCTGGTTGGTTGTAGAACTGGGTCCCAAATGGCAGCCCGCTGCTGATGTGATACACTATTTTTGACCATAAGCCTGAAGTAGAGGACTGTAAAGAGAATAGGGTGCATTTTGGGACACAACCTTCTGAGGTGAGCCGTTCTGTATGTCCAGAACATGTCTTCTGATCATATCGAGTTTCCCACACTGCAAAACACTGTTAAAGGAAAAAGGAGTGTGTTCAAAGGTATAGGGTTTGCAGACATTGTGGTCGCAAAGATTAGTTTCAACCACCGCCAAGGACAGAAGACCAGTGGAACAATTTTCGAATCTTGTTATTTTTGAGTGACTTGATACATTCAAGTATTTTTTGTGCTAGAATAACATGTTACATGGCTTGAAACAGGACTGGTTCCTGTTTAACTAGACTCAACATTCACTGTGTGATAAGCTGACTGTCCCCAAACTGCGGTTAACACACGAACAAAGCAGAAGTAACCATACAGGCCAAGGCAAGATCAAACGCAAACAGCTCTTTACAAATGGGAAAGCCATTGAAACCTGGTTGCAGAGACAGGAATTTAAAGGCATAGCAAAAATGTCAAGGCCTGAAACGTTGGGGGTCAAGTCTGAGGGACTAGAGAATTCAGCCATTAGGGCTGTTTACCACATACTGGGCTTTTTGTGAATAACACTTACACTCTTATTTTCTTTACTAGGACTGACTTCACTGTTAGTTGCATTACTGAGGATACATTTTATCTATTGTTACAGTGATATTTGGTTGGATAATTGGTCTGACATAAGTCGCTCAGGATAAGAGCTTCTGCTAAACCAGTAATCTCAATGAAGTTTTGGGTCTACACCTGTAAAGAGATGAGACAGAATAATGATCAGTATTGGAACAAGGGCCTAGACCCCCTCTCTTCTTTCAAAGGCAGAGGCCACTCTGTGGGCCAAACGACCGAGAGAATTCAGTAAACACATTTTCACTGAAATTTAACAACTAGATAAATAAATGAGTAGATCCTAAAACTCCATGTCAAATTGCCAAATTATCCATGGCATCTCCATCTGAAAACAATTCAATATTATCTCAGAACAAATCACAAATTAAGGAAAAAATATTTAAAAAATGGTAGGAGCCACAATAAGAGATTGGTGTCAAGTCCTTTTCACATGTTAGAACCCTGTTCACATGTTAGAACACTGCTCACATGTTAGACCGCTTGTCACATGTTAGAACCCTTATCACATGTTAGAACCCTGTTCACATTTTAGAACACTGCTCACATGTTAGGACACTTATCACATTAGAACTCTGTTTACATTTTAGAACACTGCTCATGTTAGGACCCTTATCACATTAGAACCCTGTTCACATTTTAGAACACTAGTCACATGTTAGAACCCTGATGGTTCGGTTCCCAGCAGATTGTCTATGTGCTTGTGTGTGTGCTGTATATGTGTGGCTAGACATGACCACCTGGTCAACCTGAAAGCTGCGGAGTAACAACCAACCTCACACACATTCACAGACATCCTGCTGTTCATAGGAGCCAGGTTCACGGCTGATGATGTTGTGTTTTCCAGGACGTTGAATTCTAGAGCTTGTTGTTTTGGGCTGAGGCCAGAGGGAGTGGTGGGTCCTGGAAATGGGCTCCCAAATCAGCGCAGGCTTGTGATACTTCAGGTGTCTTGGCCGTGTTCATAGGCTGGCAGAACACATCCTTCAGATTGCAGGCCGACGTATAAGTCGAGGGCGAGGCAGCTGGCGAGGAACTGCTCCGTGTCAGTGGTCATGGGAAGCCTCGCTGTGTGGAGAAAGAGGGGCTATCTAACCCTTAAGCGTCTTCACACAGAGAGACCTTTAGAAATATTTGAAGTCCTTCCTGAATGTATATTTGATTAGTAGTCTTTGAAGTAAGTAAAATTTGAGTCTGTGTGCGTGTTTGTCAGAAACACAAGCCGGTTGGCCTCGACTTGGTCTGCAAGGCATTGAAATACACTGAGTACTATAAAATATTTGCTATGTAACCATGTAGTGTATGGCAAGACGGCTTAACAGCTGCACATTAGAGGAACAGTGGCCTGGTCAACGCGAATCTGAAGAGCTGGGCAGCTGTCCAACCTACACCACTCCAGACTCTCACATTCTTCTCGTGTCCTCCGGCCAACACCATCAGACCTATGACATCACAGGTGTCTTTATTTTCTCTCGTCTCTTCGATTCAGCTAAGACGAGGGATCGTTTGATCTTTATTCTGTTATAATAATTTTCCCGCACAGCAGAAAATGCAGACTTATACTTTGTTTGTCAGAGGTGTAAAAAATACAAAGTAAAAGTTCCCGGCTAGGTTCAACTGTGTCCACCACTTTAAGGACGTTTGTAATTAAGACCTAAATTACCAGGTAAAGGGAGTTCATAATTAACCAGTGGGTAAAACAATAAAAATGAAGAGTGAAACAATTATCAATTTAGGTCACTGGTTAGATACAAACTACTTTTACCTGGTAATTTAAGTCTTTATTAGGGACTTCCCAAAACTGGTGAACACAACCAAATACTTTTCCTTTCTAGTTTTAGATCTCTGTTGTTTGTTTTTAAAAAAGTATTCTAAAAAGTCTTTAATTTCAAACCAAATTGCTGTGTCTTTTTAACCTACACTGGGAGGCTACCTACCTTATGGAACCAGATGATATGTTTTCTAAGCATAATTTTGAACCAGAAGATATGCATCAACCTAAGCATAATTTTGAACCAGAAGATATGCATCAACCTAAGCATCATTTTGAACCAGAAGATATGCATCAACCTAAGCATCATTTTGAACCAGAAGATATGCATCAACCTAAGCATTATTTTGAACCAGAATATATACATCAACATAAGCATTATTTTGAACCAGAAGATATGCATCAACCTAAGCATCATTTTGAACCAGAAGATATGCATCAACCTAAGCATCATTTTGAACCTTTAATGTTCTGTAATGTGATGACTGTTTGTTGCAGAGTGAAGTCCCATTCATTGGAGTTGTTCCTGGTTTGCCTTAAGACAAATGTGCTGTATTCTTTTATGGGTCCCATTAGAGCACGACATTAGCTACGGCAGGGTTGTGGGCTTCATTCCTATTCGGGACCAGACCAAAAAAAGTGTGAAAAAATGTATTCACTCACTACTGTAACTCACACTGGATCAAGGTGTCTGCACAGTGAAAAAATTGCAAACAATAATTTGAACAACATATTGAGATCACAGAATGGTTTGAAAGCTATATTGAGATCACTGAGGAGCTAAACAAACCACAGTAGTCTGAACGACATATTGAGATCACAGAGCCGCGAAAACGAACCACAATAGTTCAAACAACCAACTGAGGTTACTGAGCCAGACCAACTCCATATTTTCCCCTTTTCTAAACCTCATTCAGGTTATAGTCGGAGGTTTCTGAATCAAAACAGAGCTTGTTTGCTCTCGTCGCCTCATTCAAACACTGATGACCTCTAAGTGATTTTCCCAGTTGTGCTGAGCTGTGCCAGGGCTGTAACAATAGCTCTGGGTGGAGCCGCGCAGCTGTCCTCCGGCGTCTGTAGCTCTGATTGCTGCGAGTGATGGACGGCTGGACAAACCCGTCACTTCACCAGATGAAACCACTTGTTCTCATTTGTCGAGGACCACATGTACAGCACATAGACGGAGATTATACGTTGCAGCAGATGTACATTTTTAAATAGTAATTTAACAACCACTAGCGACTTAGCTAGGTGGGACCAACACAGCGCTCAGTAATAGTAAGTACATTTTACACAAAGAATAGCTATCAGCAAAATTACTTTGGTGAGGAAGAAGCACAATAAATACAATAGTTCATAAATGTAGAATCACAATAATTTGGGAGTGTAGAAATACAGTACTCCATTAATGTAGCAGTAATACAATACTGCATACATTTAGACACTAGCTTATTTCACCATGTGACGTTTTTCCTTCCTCTCACTCTCTCTTTGATTCTCTCCCTCTCTGACTTCATGTCTATCTCTCTCATCTCTTTCTGTCCCTCTTCGTCTGTCTCTCCCTTTCTCTGAATCCCTCTCTCTCTGTCTTGGCAACAACACAGTGCTTTCAAGAGGCCTCCTCAGAAAAAAAGGGGGAAGGCTAGGGGTAGACTTGGAACAATATATTGTAAGTAAATAAATGCTCTGTCTGAAAAAGAATGCTTTTCCCAAACAGAACCAAGGCCCTTGGAGAGGCCCCCCATGCCCCTAATTACTCCTCTGATAATATGATAATAACAGTTTACCCAGTTGGAGTCACTGAGTTCACTGTGAAAGAGCCGAGCACAGCCAATCAGAGCCGAGCCGAGCCCATTGAATGACAGACAACAGAACCGAACAGAGCAGAGCCCTCAGAATGATAGGCAACAGAACCGAACAGAGCAGAGCCCTCAGAATGACAGGCAACAGAGCCGAGCTGAGCCCTCAGAATGACAGGCAACGGAGCAGAGTACTCTGAATGACAGGCAACAGAGCAGAGCCCTCAGAATGACAGGCAACAGAGCAGAGCCCCCCAAATGACAGGCAACAGAGCAGAGTAGAGCCTTCTGAATGACAGACAACTGAGCAGAACTCTCTGAATGACAGGCAACAGAGCAGAGTCTTCTGAATAAAAGGCAACAAAGCAGAGCAGAGCCCTCAGAATGACAGGCAACAGAGCAGAGCCCTCTGAATGACAGGCAGCAGAGCAGAGCCCTCAGAATGACAGGCAGCAGAGCAGAGCTCTCAGAATGACAGGCAACAGAGCAGA
>JACXGI010014708.1:0-18579 GCA_016801175.1 Esox masquinongy | reverse complement strand
TAAAGTTTCCACAGTCAGTGATGGTTTGGGGTGCCATGTCATCTGCTGGTGTTGGTCCACTGTGTTTTCTGAGGTCCAAGGTCAACGCAGCCATCTACCAGGAAGTTTTAGAGCACTTCATGCTTCCTGCTGCTGACCAACTTTATGGAGATGCAGATTTCATTTTCCAACAGGACTTGGCACCTGCACGCAGTGCCAAAGCTACGAGCACCTGATTTAAGGACCATGGTATCCCTGTTCTTAATTGGCCAGCAAACTCGCCTGACCTTAACCCTATAGAAAATCTATGGGGTATTGTGAAGAGGAAGATGCGATACGCCAGACCAAACAATGCAGAAGAGCTGAAGGCCACTATCAGAGCAATCTGGGCTCTCATAACACCTGAGCAGTGCCACAGACTGATCGACTCCATGCCACGCCGCATTGCTGCAGTAATTCAGGCAAAAGAAGCCCCAACTAAGTATTGAGTGCTGTACATGCTCATACTTTTCATGTTCATACTTCATTAGTTGTCAGTTTTAATCATGACAATTAAATGAAATAAACATTTGAAATATATCAGTCTGTGTGTAATGAATGAATATAATATCCAAGTTTCACTTTTTGAATGGAATTACTGAAATAAATCAACTTTTTGATGATATTCTAATTATATGACCAGCACCTGTATATATATTACAACCTATTATTTGTACGATATGTAACTTACGATCAGCGATTCCTAGAGTATTATAGGAATTTTGATCCCACAGTGTACATGTTACAACAAATCCAAAGGATGAGTTATGTAGTCTTTGGCTATGGTACACCATTCTAATTCAGGGCCATTATGTCAAATTAATGAATGCCTTCATAATTAGATTGTAAAGGCGTACTTACAGTTACTTCATGCACACCTATCCACAGATTTTTCACCTTGTCTGATCAGGGATTTTTACCAGCTAGTTTTCCTGAGGTGCTTGTATGCTGCCTGTGTGCCCAATTATTTTTGTCCTGTTTTTGGAATGTCGCAATTATTATAAGTCAGT
Source organism: Esox masquinongy (assembly GCA_016801175.1). Lineage (NCBI taxonomy): Eukaryota > Metazoa > Chordata > Actinopteri > Esociformes > Esocidae > Esox > Esox masquinongy. The sequence goes on along the minus strand of JACXGI010014708.1, from coordinate 17,551 downwards.
TTCCGTTTTTGCTTCCTGACTATGAGAGCAAATACAAACATCTGTTTGTGTTAATTAGTCGTTTTTTTGTTGGTTGACCTATTGACATTTAGAAAATGTACTGTGAATCATTACATGTTTGTAGATAATGTATTATTTAATCAACAAATGTTTGTAGATAATGTATTATTTAATCGATAAATGTTTGTAGATATGTTGTTTTCTATGGTAGACTGCACAGAGTGTGGAAGTATTCAACACATTTGCTTTGTCTGCTTTGAGCCAGCAGTGTGTTTTCAATCTGTTGTGAAATGGCATATCATATTCAGGAAATATTTAGCCCTGTTTATACCTACTACCAACATGTATGATATTTCCTGACCTTGTCCACATCATGATATAGTGGCTTAATTTGTAGACGGGGTAATCAAAAGACTCATTGTGTCTTGGTACAAAATTGACTACCCTAGAAACCTGTGTTTTATACCTAAAGAACTGGATGGCAGAATTGTTTTTATTTCTAAACTAAGACAAAACATAGGTGATAGTTGTACAGGGCCCATGAAACACATATCGGTCTTCGGATCTAACAATTTGTCTTGATTAATCTCAGTTGTACAGTGATCAATAAAAAACGTTGGAACCTGCTGTCTGTTTAAAAAGCAGGTTTTTTTACATCTCTGTAACACTGCTAAAATGCTCATTCACACTTTTGTTACCTTGGGATCAGACTACTGAAATGTTCTTCTTTCTACCTGTAAGACACTAAATAAATGTCAAATAGCTATTAAACACTAAATAAACATCAAATATCTGTTCAGTCAGAAGACACTAAATAAATGTATTTCTAAATATGCCTTCTAGGATGTTGAACAAAAACATATCATAACGCATTATGTAAAAAAATATATGGATGGTGAAACTATTAAATCAGAATAATCACAAATAACTACAAAATAAAAATGAATTCAAATAAATACAAATATATTTCTTAAAGAATCTATGAAATAATTTGCACACATGGCGGTGCCAGGACATCTGGTCGAAATGTGGACAGGTAAGTGTCGATTATAGATACAAAAGCCAATCAATGTCAGCAACATAAGATCAGGACAAGGAATGACTGTTAGCATACATTTTCCAGACGGCTTAAACTCAATCTTTCGCTACGCAGTGTTTAGTCCAAGCCAGGAGTCTGGGTAGCCAGGCAAGATATAAGCCAGGCTCATTAGATAATTATTTGTCTAATAATAATTACATATCCCGCTTAAAGTTTATTTCTTCCCGTAAAGACAGCAAAACCACCCTGTTTTGTACCACTGAACGCAGGGCGTCCCTCTCACCATGGCAACGGCCAAGCCAACATTCCATTACCATGGAAACAGCCCGGAGCGTCCGGTTACCCAGACAACCTCTGTACGGATTTGTCTCGCGGGTTCCCACTGTTGTAGCCATCAAGCTAAAAACTTTCTGTTGAGGTTTTTGGGTGACTAGAAAGTGACTCGATATTCGTCGGAGAATGCTCATGCACCGTGAAATATAAAGGACTTGCACTTTAGTTCATGCAACTTTTCTCTTTGTTTTTAAATCAATGTTTTCAATACGTAGTATTGTTTTTGACCCGGCCTATGCACTGGTGTTTTTTCATTTTCCCTAATTGTCTGTTGTGGGGCAGAGTGTCAAAGCAAACCTTCAGTCCATTTTGACAATGAGTTCTCAAGGAGACGAACACGAAAATAGTACATCGCCTGGACTGGAGGCTGTGATTGAGGTTTGTGCAACAGTAGCAAATCATGCAGTTATGATGCTTTTAGAGAGGAAAGCTGTGGCTTGTTAAGAGTAGATTATCACCGTACGATGTGATGTGTATTCCTAATTATATTGCACAGTTGTGTACAATTAAAAAACACCTAGCTACATTCACTAACATACTAATTAATCCCTGTAAGTGTAATGCACTGGGATGGTGGGATAAAAACCTTCTCACTAATTTATTCTGATGAAATGTCGCCCCACAAATATACGTTTTTCTTAAGAATTTGCCTTAGGCATACAGACTGCACCCCACATTAACAATGTCCCAGCATGCACTAGTACAGTTTCCTTAGTCCTATGATTTCCGAGAACACATTGTGATGGACCAGAGTATACAATTATGCGTTGAACTGTTGCAGATCCTTTGACCCCACTGTAACTATAGGAGGTTCTTGTGATGGTGTCATGTCGCATCAACACACTGCATTCACACGCACGCACACACACAAACATATGCACACAGCTGTGTTAACGTTGGGATGTCATGTCACGGTGGTAGAAGCTCGAGGCGTCTCTGCGCCAGTCTGGCAGCAGCAGCGTGGATGAGCGGAGCCTGTCACTGACTCAGGGAGGACATGGACGGGACTCTGCCGTCACACCCCCAGCCACGCCCCCTATCATGTCTGTCTCCGCCCCCGCCCGCTCTGCAGCTTCTCCCGTCTCCTCCCGGATCAGACAGATCATCACCAGGAACCTGGCTGAGCAGCCTGCTGGTAGGTACCTCTGTCGGATCACAGCAAGATGAACACGATGCGCAGACACCAGACATAATGAATGAGATTACGATGCGCAGACACCAGACATAATGAATGAGAACACTGTGCGCAGACACCAGACGTAGTGAATGAGAACACCATGCGCAGACACCAGACATAACGAATGAGAACATGATGCGCAGACACCAGATATAATGAATGAGAACACCATGCCCAGACACCAGACGTAGTGAATGAGAACACCCATGCGCAGACACCAGACGTAACGAATGAAAACACGATGCGCAGACACCAGACATAACGAATGAAAACACGATGCGCAGACAACAGACATAATGAATGAGAACACGATGCGCAGACAACAGACATAACGAATGAGAACACGATGCACAGACAACAGACATAACGAATGAGAACACGATGCGCAGACAACAGACATAATGAATGAGAACACGATGCCAGACACCAGAAGCAATGAATGAGAACACGATGCGCAGACACCAGACATAATGATAATGTATAATGTAAGGGACATGTGAGTAAAGTGGAAAAACAGGTGCTTCAGCGCGTGTGAATGCAGAGCAGTTCCTGAGCAATTCACATCCCATAAAGTTCAGGGTCAGAAGATGTGGCGCAAGTCCTGTTGCCTATTATTCTGGCTAATTCACCTACAAGGACAGATCATTGACATTGAGGTAAGGGCTGTAATATGGCCCTCTGGTTGGTCGTGTACGGACCACCCTTAACCATGGTATACTGACCATATGAAACACCTTCTCTGGCCAGCTAATAACTACTGGCCATTAACATTGGATTTTTGTTTAGTAGAGACTCTCATCCAGAGCAACTTCCAGTCAGTGCAAACATTTATATACGTCGGTGGTACGTAAACATCTGCCACAGTTGTAACGGCCAGTCACAGCCTGTAATTTTTCTATGTTCTATGTCTTTTAGTTCTAGTTTTCCTGTTTCTATGTTCAGTTTAGTGTAATTGTAATTGGTTTCACCTGTGCCCGGGTCACCTATCTCCTTGTTTAGTCCCTATTTAAGTTCTTCCTGCCCGAGTGTTTGTTGTCCATCATTGTCTTATGTTACGGTCGTTGCGTTATGTTGTGTCAAGTCTTTGACACAACATAACATAAGCTTTTTTTTTTAAATCACCTCTGCACCTGTGTCCTGCAACCTCCACTCGTGACGTGAGTTCGATGCAATAGAATAGAATTGACTACTGAGGTTTATGTAGTGTATGTAAAACGTTAGTACACCCCCTGGCAAGTTGTCGGACACATGGATATCTGACTGAAATTCCAAACACATTCACTGATAGAACTAAACCAATTTAACAAATCACACAAAATAATGTAACTTTGAAAACATTTACGTAATTAAAATAAACAGAAGTGCAATTTCCTTATGCTGAAAAAATTGGTACGCCCCATCAAACATCACATAAAATAGCAAAGATTTTAATGAGGTGCAGCATAACAGGTGCAAATGATTAGAAGATCATTAGAAAGTAACTTGGGAAGGTTCAGGCTTCCATGAAGATTAGAAACTTGGTCTGGTTTGGTCTTAACCATATGGTTGTGTGGTAAAACATCACAGCAAGATCAAAAGACCCATCCGTGGGTAACATCAAAGGATCTACTGGCCGCTCTTAACACCCTCAATGTCCAAGTGCACTTCAACTGTCAGAAAGAGACTGCACAAACCTGGTCTACATGGGAGCTAAGGAAGAAAGAAGCCTCTGCCCTCAAAAAAGGAATATTCAGACACGACTGACGTTTGCCACACAACACCTGGGTAAAGACCAAAACACCTAGAACATTGTGCTCTAGACAGATCACTGCAAGGTGGAGATGTTTGGCTACATTGCCAAACATTTTTGGTGAAAAGAAAACACTTCCTTTGAACCGAAGAACCTCATACCAACCGTAAAGCATGGAGGTGTTGGTTTGGTTTTGGACTGCTATGCTGCCTCATGGGCCTGGCCAACTTGTCATCATGGAATGAATGATGGCATGAATTCCACATGGTATCAGAGAATTCTTAAAGAGAATGATCCAAAACACACAAGTGGAGCTAAAACAGAATGTCTCAAAAAGAAGGATTGGATTGTTATGAAATAGTCAAAGCCCAGATTTCAATCCTATTGAAATGCCATGGTGGAACTTGAAGCAAGCTGTGCGTGCACAAAATCCCTCGAACATGACACAATTGACTTTGTACTGTAGAGAACTGTGGGAAAAAATCTTCACAGTTCATGTGAAGGACTGATAGCCAGTTACAAGAAATGTCCACATGAAGTTATTTCAGCCGAAGGGTGAAATAACTTCAGATCTACATTGCTGTAGATCTTTTGATGAATGAATAATAACATAGTATAATCTCATTTGTTAAATTAGGTTAGCTTTATCTGTCTATGGTGTTGGAGTGAAGATTACATATCCATATACTTTTTCACGTTACTGTACATGATGTTGGGAGTTTAAGGGAACACTTTTGTAATCAGCCACTCTACAGACTGCAGCCATCTGGGCAAGAGCTCTCTAACTCCTTGTCGTTACTATGCAGACATGACTGATATTGACTGATGGTATAGCATTTTGTCATGTTTAGCACTTGTAGATAGGCTGATCATATATTTGACTTGTTTTTTAAAACTGTATGACACATTTCATGTTTCTGCATACCAAGATGTGCAAATAAACCTATTCCTAAAGCCAAAACCTGCATGCTCTTTACCTCAGATAGTGACGCCTATGTTCTTGAGGAGAACAGGGTCCTGAAGGAGCAGCTTTCCCAGACAAGGATGGATCGGGACCAGCTACTGGTCAAACAGACCCAGCTCACAGACAGGGTACGAACCAAATCACCTGTTAAATTTCTGTTTAGATTTATGGGTAAGAATCAAAGCATCTTTACTCAACGGACAGGCTAGGATACAGGGCTGAATGACAGTCATGTCAATCCACATAATGAACATTTTGCTGAGAACCAGATCCCAAGTGACAGCTGAACTCCAGTAATTCTTAAATAAAACGATGGGCGTGTTTGTCCGAGCAACACCTGAAAGACTTATCTACTCTGCGTAGCCTTCTAAAAGTAAGGTCCGTGGGATTCAGGTGCTGGCAAAGGAGCTCAATCTCACAATGTGATTTTACCAAAAACATCTGTCTAACACACTGAAGATAGAACTTACAGAAATAGAATCACAGTCACTCTGTCTGTGTCATTCCATTTCTATGAGTGGACCCAAATACATACAGACAGTATTTATGGCTGTTTGGTTAAAGCGCTAGGCCTTCACAGTGAAGAACGTCAGTGGCCAGATGATGCCTGCATGGCATGGCTCTAAATTTCCTTCAGCATGTGAGACTCGACAAAGCCAAAAGCTGCTTCTTAACCTGATTGGTTAACGCACTCCTCTGCTATTTTATTTCTGTAGCGAAGATCTGAGATGGTTTGCATCCCATTAGTGCAGATTCACCCGTAGTGTTCTGGAGATCACCAGAGGGTCTCAGCCACCCTGGAGTCCTGAGAGAGTGATGGAGGGACAGATGTAGAGATAGATTGGCTACATGAAACAGAATGTCCTCCTCCAGCAAACATCACGTTTAGGTCTTAAATGGCACCCTTTTCCTGAAGTGGCATCCTGGTTTTGACCAGAATCCGTGTAGGGAATAGGGTGCCATTTGGAATGCTCCGTAAGTTGTGTTTCCAGGAGGGGAAAAATATTTGGAGTTTGATAAACAAACAGGGCAGTGAAGTGGCATGTTAACACGGCTCCTTGTGTCTCACAAACTCTAAGAAGCTAACCTGTTCATTTCTATCTAAAGCTGAGCATTAAAAAACATTGAAGAGACCAGAAACACTTTCGTAGATGAATGAATGTTATTTTGCAAAGCACAGATTACAGCAACATATATTTTTATGTTTTATATATTTTCTGTCTTAATTGAACCTTGCAGAGAAAATACTGTGTACAAATTAGTGGAGTTAGTGGTATCCATTATGTCATTTGGTTGCTATGTCACACATAGCAACCATTATGTTATTTTGTTTATGCGTGTGTGCCCTTAGTACGTATCAAGTGTGTGTGTGTGTGTGTGTGTGTGTGTGTGTGTGTGTGTGTGTGTGTGCGCGTGTCTGTGTGGGCATGTGTGTGTCTTTGTAAGATCCATGAAGGGTTTCCTTGTGGTCTGTCCAACCAGCATTAGACCCCCTGTGTTTTCTGTGACCGGGGCTAACGTCTCCCCTCCATCCATCCATTCCTCTCCCCCACCCAGCCTAGGTGCTGCTGTTTGGGGGGAAAATTAGAAGGTCAGTGGCCTCTTCTCTGGAGGCCTGGGAAGAAATGGCGCATTTTTCAGTGCCGTACAAAGCAGTCGTTTGTGATAACACTGCCCTCTTTCTAATGACCTCCCATTGCCTGGCTTACTGGGGAAACATATTTTAAAAACCTACAGCTATAAATACTACTTCATTAGTTTTGCTTATAAATAGAATAGTTATTTATTTGGGAAATATTCAGAAGGTGTGAAAAGACGCCAGAGAAACTGAGAGAAAGATAGAGAGACTGAAACAAAGAAAGACTGAGGCAGAGAGAGAGCGAGAGGCAGAGAGAGAGGGAGAGAGCAGACTGTCAGATGTCCGGCCACTGGAAAGTAAATGTGAAGTCACTCATGGACAAACGGAGACCTGGCATCAGCCTGTCAGTTACTGCAGTCCTGCGGAATGAGAACGCTTATGTGTTCAGCTGTAGGTGTTTGTCAGGAGGAATCACGAGAATCAAGAAGTGAATTCACCTTCAGCAGCTGGCCCATGCTGTGGCCCGTCCGTCGTAGTGCCAGATGCCCTCTCCTTTCCTCTCCCCCTCCTCTCTTCTTCCTCTTGTCTTTTGTTCCCCTCTCATCTCCTCTCCCCCCCTCTCTAACCTCTCCCCTGTCATTCCTCTCCTCGCTCATTCCACTGCTCTCTCCTGTCCTCCTGTTCCCTTCTGTCCGCGGCCTTCCTGGTCAGGTGGTTCCCCTGTGGATCAAGACGTCTGTCTGTAGCCAGTGTTTTAACGCTGCATCGACACCCATGTCCTGGAGCAACTCTGCCACCTGACTGACTATGGTATGAAGCACCCAGAGAAAACGGAGTCGCAGTGCCTTCAAAATGGCTCCCCTTTCCCTACAGATGCTGTATCTTTATTCGCCCTGCTATGGCGGGAATTGCAAACATTTGGTGTGGAATAAAAAAACAAAATGGTCACTGAAGTTAGTAATGTCCGCTTTAAAATCTCAGCCGTGGTTTGCCCTAATGAAAAACGGATCAACTCCTCCAAGTGAGTATCCGTTCATTATAATCCACGGAACAATCTGGATTTCCTCTCGTTTCCGTGTCATTATGCAGCAGTGTGAAACGGGCTCATATTAGGATCCGACATGGCTGACGTGTGCACCGTTTCTATCCACCAGAATAGGGAGTGATTTGGGACACAGGCTTTGCCTTAACATTCTTGTCTCTGGCAGCAGGCCTGCATGTCTGCAGGGATGACATATCACTGCACCGTCTGATATACCTGAAGTGTCATCCCTCTTCAGACCCACGTCAAACACGGTGTCCTCGACTGCGTCTGATTGGACTGCCTTCCAGGCAGACCGTGGGTGTGTCCGAAAAAGACTCCCGAAGTGCACTCTGTAGGACTTAGGGTGTAATTTGGAGCGAAATGTTAATTTGACTAATCGTTGACTGGTGTACAAATGGGGATATTATCTCCCATGTGATTCTGGGTATCCTGCTGATTCCAAGCAGCCGTTGGGAAAGTCTCTGGGAATTTGGTCTGTGTTATTCTTTTCTCTTATTCGCGTCATACGTTGCATGTTAATGCGTTTCTGTGATTAGAGACTGACTGTTGTCAGTTTAGCAATGGGCTTTTTTACAGCGGCCTTGGGAAAGTATTCAGACCCCTTCCCTTTCACCATGTTTTGTTAGATAGACTTAATTTATTATTGATTAAATATGTATTTTGTGCCATCAGTCTACACACAGTACCCCATGATGACTAAACGGAAACTATTTTTTTATAAATTTGTGCCAATTTATAGAAAGTTAAAAACTGAGATATCTCATGACAAGGTGCACTAGCTTGCTCTTAAAGGGTTAGTTAGCTATTTTACAACTGGAGTGGTACACACTGGCCAGCAGTGCTCTGGGTGGGGAGACCTCTTCTGGCCGGGGTTTCCTTAACATAGGTTGGGCACCTGCAAGCTAAATTTAGGTTTTACGTAAAGGACTGTGACCTTAAAGGCACTGATTCCAAAGACTTTCGTTTTTAGCAAGTGGTGTGAAACAAAGCCCGATCGCGTGGCCTGATGTACCGGAGGAAGCATAGTGCAATATACAACATTTTAAAGCCTCAGTGTTGCTGCGACAAAACAAGGTTGTGAGTAAAATGGAAGGTCCCAAAATATTAGAGAAAAAAACATCCATACACATTCCATTTCTTCCAAACATTTTTAGCGAGTTGTGGCGCATGCTTGTGAAGGAAATGGAACCATGGATTACGGTAAATATTGATCAATAGACTACTTTTAGGGTGAGGAATGATCTACCTTTTACCTATTTATTCAGGACGGCCCAATTGAGTTGTAACACTGTGAACATGTCCTTTAACGCTACAGCTGTCTACATGCACTGGTCCATAGCTTTGGTAAATTGACCAGGACTAAACACTTTACAAGGTATTGTCAAATGACTGTCGGTCTGCACTGCAAGTCATGTTGCTTTCTTTTCCTGCTCAGTCATCCAAAACTGAGGATAAGACAATTGTGTGGTTTGTCTGAGGACAAGAGACACATTAGAGGTACCTTGATATAAGTAGCCATCAAATTGCGCCTTATTCTATTTATAATGCGCTACTTCTGACTAGGAATGGAGTTTCGTTTAGACCCCAAAACCACCACTTTCCTCTCTTACTGTCTCAGAAGACAACAGGAGGTAATGGGGTTCACTTCCCACGGCTCCATTCTCTACTTAGTGCCCTAGCCATGGTAGAGAATAGTGCACATAGGGGATAGGGTGACATTGAGGAGGCAAACCATCTGAGGTGACCCCTGAGCCCATATAACCCCTGTCACACATAGCAACCACACACACACGCATACACAGTTAGCAGAACGTCTCAGAGGAGCAGAGAACAAGTCTTTGTGAACTCTGACCCCTCAGTGTGTTGATGTTGGCGCTCTGCCAGCACTCAGTCTCTGTTTCTCAGGCCGGATAGGTCTGAGTGTGTGTGTGTGTGTGTGTGTGTGCTGCATGCGTATATTTTGCATTGCAAGCAGTTTTGGAAAAAGCTCACAGGGGATATAATTTCTCAGGTCTGTTGTGTGTTTTTGCATGTACAATCGTAATAAAAAAATACATCATATGTCCTTTAAGATTCTTATAAGAACAAAACAAAAATAGTTAACTGTCTAAACTAGTGTGGTTAAAGTTAGTGTAAGTCGAAGCAAAGCTCTCAGTAGGGCTTTCCTAAGATCTTGAATCCTCTTTGGTTTTTAGTGTTAAAAATTCTGTCAAGCAAGGATGGATCTGATGAGGTGTGCTTTCAGGGTGCTCCTCTCCTCCTCTCTCCTGCCTTCCCAACCCTCTCCCCTCCCTCCCTCCCTCCCTCCCTCCCTCCCTTCGTAAAACCATTCAGCCGTGCTGCAGTTTCAGTGGACTCCAGCCAGACTGTGACTCTGTCAGCTGTCACAAAATGGTAAAAATAACTGGGCCTCTGAGGAGCAAGACATAATGCTGTGAAACCACCCGTTCACCCATCCCAGCTCAGTGTGTTTAATGAATAGGTTCCATTTAGCCATTTCAACATTTGATATTCATCACAATACGCCCTTCCCACCCTTTTTTCCTTCGTTCCTTGAACCCAAACCCTTGCTTTTTCCTTCTTTCCTTCCACCCCACTGACTGTTAATGAGGCTTTATCAATTTTAACACCGATCTTTATCTTTAAAGATCTGATCTTGTATTATTTTTCACTTTGCAGCTTTGCAGTGCTTTGTTGTAGTGTGATGTTCTCTCGTGCTGTGTGTTCATGTGGTTGTGCCCCCCACACACACACACACCCACGTGCACACACACACACACACAGACACACACGCCGGTACCCCCCAGCTCTGTATGTTGTCCTTTCTTGTGTAATCTCCCTCAGTAATGGTGAATATGAGCTGGGCCTCTTCCACTTCCACACATCCATGGCACTCAAGGGTTTACGGAGGGGGAGAATTGTGTCCGTGGGTGGTTTGTGTTTGTTTGTGAGTGTGCGCTTTCGTGTGTGTGTGTGTGTGTATGTGTGTGTGTGTATGTGTGTGTGTGTACTGGGGGGGTGGACATCCGCTCCAGCTGTGTTTAGGAATCTGACAGATAGTGCACTCCATTAAGTCCCATTATCAAGCTTCTGGGTACTGGCCAACTCTATTATGGAGACAGTACTGTATTAAACACAGAGACAGTACTGTATTAACCACAGAGACAGTACTGTATTAACCAAGGAGACAGTACTGTATTAACCACGGTGACAGTACTGTATTAACCACAGAGACAGTACTGTATTAACCACGGAGACAGTACTGTATTAACCACGGAGACCGTACTGTATTAACCACAGAGACAGTACTGTATTAACCACGGAGACAGTACTGTATTAACCACAGAGACAGTACTGTATTAACCACGGAGACCGTACTGTATTAACCACAGAGACAGTACTGTATTAACCACGGAGACAGTACTGTATTAACCACAGAGACAGTACTGTATTAACCAAGAAGACATGTGGGCATTGGAAAATTGTGAATCATGAAAGAAAACAATCAGAGATTGAAAAAGAGGTATAGATTACGTAGTGTCAGTGTTTGAGTGTATGCCAAAAAAATATTTGTCTCTGTTATAGCTCGTTTGACTGGTACAAATCGAAATGTTGCTACAAAGAGAGGACTGTTATGACAACTCAAGGCTCTTTAGCATTGGCAAAAAAAACGTTTCCCCCGGGATAAGTGTGACTACGAATGCATTCTCATTTTTTTAGCAACAACCTGGGAACAATTTGTGTTAACTGCCTTGCTCAGGGTCAGAACAAAAGATCTTTCACCTTGCTGGCCCTTGGATTAGAACCAGCGACCTTTTGTTTACTGGCTCCGTTGACCACTAGGATGCCCTGCCGTCCCAAAAGTATCAGTTCCACCAGACCCAAAACAACGAAAGAGGTGCGCTGGGGTCAAGGTCATCCTGGAAACACCAGCCAAATCCCGCACCAGGGGGGGTACACCAATGAGGCCTCCAGTGTGAAGTCCCCCTGAGCCAGGGCCAGGAGCAAACCGTTTGAAAATCCACTGACTCCAAGAAGCATCGGAGACGCTTAGAGCACATTCTGCGAGTCACATGACCAGGAAGGGCCAACTCCTTGAGATGCTCCTCCCATCATGCTGAATAACAGTGAAGTAACCTTAGCAGTGAGGAAGGACCAGCCCCGCTCTAGGAGCTCCGAAAGGGACATAATACACTGCAACCGCAGGCTCTGAAGGGAATACTCCCTGGATCAACCTGAATGAAATGGCCGGGTATGGCTGTCCCTTCCACCCTAGCGATCGTTCTGTGTCTGAGAGCACACAGGTCCCCGGCACTGGTTCCCAAGAGGAACCGCAGCTCCTTGGACGGGTAAAGATGCCTGTAGCGGCCCATAAGCCTCCCCCTGGGGTACGAGTTCCTCACGTCGACAGTCTTTTCGGGGGAACTGACCCCGGGAGCGTGAGCCACATAAACCCAGGGCCACAAAAAGAGCCTGTTAGGCCGCCACAAGCTCAAACCAAACATGTCTTTCCATCCCTCCGGGGGAAACGCAAAGCATCGGACCTACCGACTAAGGATACAACCATCCGGAGGAGAGAAATAGCTGTCCAATGGAACAGACAAGGCGAAGAAAAGGCCTGGGTTATTTGTAACATGTTGTGCATCTCAGTGTTTGACGAGGACCTGGATGTTAAAAAGGGGTTTGATAATATGATCACATAATTGCGAAACACTGGGGAAAGTGGGGTGGCAGCCTCGCTGTTCAGTCCGTTTTTAGAACGAGGTCCTTTGGCCTTTGTAGTCTCCATGCAGATTTCATGCAGAATGAGGTCCTTTGGCCTTTGTAGTCTCCATGCAGATTCCATGCAGATTCCATGCAGAATGAGGTCCTTTGGCCTTTGTAGTCTCCATGCAGATGTAGAACCCTAATGGGAGCCAGTTTGCCAAATCCACTAAATAATCCTGCAGGCACAGGAAATGTGAATTATTACGTGGTTTGTAATGAGTAGAAAAGACATTTGCAGGAAACTACGACTTAAAAACCTAAACCATGTGTTAGTATGTCTTGCAACAAACGATACAAATTTAGTTATATTATATTTTTAGGATAAAACAAAATAAATTGACGCCTGTCTTTCAGAGCAAATTGTGTTCAACTTCTCACCATGTAGACCAAGTAAAAGTCCGGAAATGTGTAAATGCACTTAGCAAAAAAAGGTGGTTCTGATTCTGATCAAAAGAAAACACTCTTGAATTGGTATATTAGCTGTATTAAAGCACTGCAGCGAGTGGGAAGGGTGTATAACCTTCTGACCTAGCATACACTGTTGTTCTACCTCTCTTTCTGTGACACTAAATCAGGGAGGGTTTGGCACGTTGACGCATAGAAATTTGCTTTTTTTCAGTGTACGATACGGCATCTGTAAATGTGCAATACACTGCCGGACGTGAATGACATTCTTCATATGTGAGGCAGATATTTTCAGATTTTTTTTTTCAGAGCTGATCTGATTGGTCAATAGACAAAGTAGTGACAAAAAACAATAAGAATTGGGCTACCTATGCAAACGCAGCCTTAAGGCCATGGAGATTGTAGACATTGTGACCGCTTGGCGCTCATCTTACCTACGATCGCTAACTCAGCTCACTCCCCACGGAAAGTTTTCAACAACCATAAACAGAATACACACGCCGCGTTGTTAAGAATTGGGAGATGTGCCGAAAGCTCCCCTGCAGTTACCCAAAAGGCTCTTCTCTGTGGTGCTTCGCAGGACCATTGACATTTATCTTCGGAGAAGCATGAATTAAGCTTGAGAAGTAGTCAGTGTGAATGAAGCAATTGCTAATCGGGACGATGTGTTAATTGCTCTTGCGTCGGAAGAGCAAACCAAGCGTCAACGTGTCCCCGAGCTTTATGACGTCTCTCTGCAAGAAAACAGTCAAGCCTTTCCTTTCATTTGGATCATGTGGGCCATCCTCTTCTGGCTAACATATTGTTAAAGTATTTTATCAAAGGACCGACTACTATAACAATAACTTACTTCATATGGTGTAATATGACTTGATTTTAAATCTGCCACATGAAATTAATGTTTGAGTTCAGAGAGGCCTCAAAGACCTCTATTGTTGCCTGTTGGCATCGGAATCAAAGCACGGTAGGCCACTGATGTAGTTTGAAATATTTATCAAATGAGACAATATAAGGAGTGACACAAATCATATACATCAAAACATACAAAAGGGCCTTGATGAAAAACACATTTTTATAAAGAGTATAAAAAGTAGAGCCACTCCCATTTGAAACACAAGCTGGACCGATGACACAGCAGAAAGAACATAATCGTCGAAACAAAATGAAAATATTTAAGCATGAACAGGGTACGTGGCTGTCGATCACAGCTACGCTGTCTCCCAAATGGCACACTAAATTCACCGTATCATTGATTTGACTAGATCCATGTGTGTCCACTGGTGGTTAGACCAGGTCTGCCCATCGCTACGCCTGGAGATCTACGGTCTGGTTGGTCTTCTCTGGAGATCTACGGTCTGGTTGGTCTTCTCTCCAACCCTAATTTGACAAACCTGATTCTGAGTATTGCTTGAAAGAATTTGGTTACTTTAGAAATTACCTGAATCTGGTTAATTTAGATCTCCAGGAACTGGGTTGGGCAGCCCTGGGTTAGAGTATCGGACCGGCAAATGAAAGGTTGCAAAATTGAGTCCCTGACCTAATGAGAATGTGTTTTCAGTCATACTTACCTGGCAAAATAAGGGGGTTAAGAAATAAATAAATAAACAAATTATATTATCAAGACTAGAGCAGAAAATGCATTGGTTACAATCTGCAATGCACATACTCAATAGCTAAAGATTTGATTTTAAGAGACAAGATAGATGTGCTAAGCTAGTATATATTGTAGCAAACTCTACATAACCAGACACCTAACATGGGAAGACTTACAGGAACGTTTGCGAAGCAGGCCCAACCGACCAGGGTTCAGTTTCACAACTAAATGGTAGCCAATGCCTTAAGCAGATGAAACTGTCCTTATTGGACCCAAAAGACGCCTTTTGATTTGACTTCAGTGCATGCGGGACTGTTAGACCCCATGACTGTTTCCGAACGTCAGCTGTTTTAACTAACGTCACCGTGACATTGCCTACAAGTGAGCCTGGGGTTTTATATGGAAGCAGTTTTTGCGTATCTTCACACTAAAGCATTGTAGATGTTATCCTTCACCGTGTGGTGAGGTGCAGGCAGGGATGGCTTTTCCTGGGGAATACTCAATCATCTGTGTCCAACATGCAGAGTTTATTCAGGCTGTCATGGGTTTCTTGTCGTTGAAAAGCAACATGATGTCATGTGTGGTAGCTGCAGCAGTTGCACAATTCTGGTAACTTTCCCAAGATTCCCTGGTGTTCCATAAGTCCTTGTTGGAGGATTCCAGGATTTCTATCTTATTTCATGAATCTCACAGTAAGGGCTTTGTAGAACACCAGAGTTTTACTTTTCATCCCAATTTAACAAAGCGTTTTACCCAAGCGATTTCACGCAGTGTTTTACCTCAGCAATTTAATTCAGTGTTTTACCTCACTGATCTAATCCAGCAGTTTACTTCAGCAATTTAACACATTATTTTACCACACTGATGTAACAGTGTTTTACCTCAGCGATTTTACAATGTACCTCAGTGATTTAACACAATGTTTTACCTCAGCGATTTAACGCAGTGTTTAGCCTCAGCGATTTAACACAGTACCTCAGTGATTTAACAAAATGTTTTATCTCATCGATTTAACAGTTTTACCTCACTAATCTAATCCAGTGCTTTACCTCAGCGATTTAACACAGTTTTACCTCAGTGATTTTACACAGTGTTTTACCTCAGCAATTTAACACAGTGTTATACCTCACTGATCTAACATAGTACTTTACCTCAGTGATTTTTTCTTCCTCACCGTCTAGTATTTGACCTGGGCCAGAGATGTTCGCCTACTTTTTAGGCTATATTTTCTGACGGTCTGACTACCTTGTGTTAATACCAGTGTTTTACCTCAGCTATTTATCACAGAGGCTTTGTCTACATGAAAGCGTTTTACAAAGCGTTTTACCTCACTGATCTAACACAGTGTTTTACATCAGCAAATTATTCTCCCTCAGCATCCAATATCTGACCTGGGCCAAGGATGTTCACCTACATGTCAGGCTGTATTTTCTGACATCTGAATACCTTGCCATTGCCTCTGAAATGCTGAAATTCTTCTTCTTGACTGTATTTCTCTGAATGTTTTTAAATTGTTTTTGACTCCTGTGTTCACAATAGCTCATTCTTTGGCCTCAAAGAAGAAGGAAAAGTGTATTTTTTGGAATATGGATAGGATACAGGTCTCAAGTTGATGTTTTTTTCTTGGCTGACCTGCAGTTTAGAATGTTAAAATTACGATATGAGTTTTGTTACTGAATTGCAAAGTTTTCTATGTGACAACATGGTGAAAATGTATAAAGATTTACAAAGACAGTTGTGTGTACAGTTTTGTGAAAAAGTGTGAATTAAAAAGAGATTTGTGTGAAAGCAGGTGAACAGTGCTTATGGGTAAATAGTCTTCCTTCTGGAATTTAGCATACTGGTTTTGTGTTTATGGTTCAGTGTGTTACTGCTTGTGAAAAACTGTAACACATGATTTACCTCAGTGATTTACCACAGTGATTTACTACAGTGATTTACTACAGTGATTTACCCTGCCTTTCACCACAGTGTATCTTTTGTACAGGGCTTTTGTACAGTGTAAAAGGTGCACTCCGTCAAATGATCATCCATCTCTTTTCAGTTAAAATGTACCACCTCGCAAACCAATCATTGGTTTGGAAGACAAAATAAGAGTGACATTAGGTTCTAGCCTATTAAAACACAGAGAGCAGTGCATCCCCCTTCCCTAACCTGCTGCACACCTGAACCTCATTTTGATTGGGTTTGGTGGTGATCTGTCAGAGACAAGGTGAGGTCACTTTTAGACCATGGGTGATCGCCTTTTTAGAACAATGTGTTTTTTAACGGGCTTGGCACTATCAGTGGGTTGATCATGCGACGGGAGTTCACCTTTAATAATTGTGATGAAGAAGCTGCTTCAGTTAAACTGTGTTAATAATAGCGGTGAAGAAGCTTGCTCAGTTGAACAGAGTTAATACTTGTGAAGGAGCTGGCTCTGTTGAACAGAGTTAATACTAGTGAAGGAGCTGGCTCTGTTGAACAGAGTTAATACTAGTGAAGGAGCTGGCTCTGTTGAACAGAGTTAATACTAGTGAAGGAGCTGGCTCTGTTGAACAGAGTTAATACTAGTGAAGGAGCTGGCTCAGTTGAACAGAGTTAATACAAGTGAAGGAGCTGGCTCTGTTGAACAGAGTTAATACTAGTGAAGGAGCTGGTTCTGTTGAACAGAGGTAATACTAGTGGTGAAGGAGCTGGTTCTGTTGAACAGAGTTAATACTAGTGGTGAAGGAGCTGGTTCTGTTGAACAGAGTTAATACTAGTGGTGAAGGAGCTGGCTCTGTTGAACAGAGTTAATACTAGTGGTGAAGGAGCTGGCTCTGTTGAACAGAGTTAATACTAGTGGTGAAGGAGCTGGCTCTGTTGAACAGAGTTAATACTAGTGGTGAAGGAGCTGGCTCTGTTGAACAGAGTTAATACTAGTGGTGAAGGAGCTGG